>CABHPQ010166882.1:0-28634 GCA_902168405.1 Peromyscus aztecus
CACACACACACACACACACACACACACACACACACACACACAGAGTGAGAGAGGGGAGGGGCTCTGAGTTGGGCATAAATGGATCTGAAAGGAAAGCTAAGGAACTCATCAGGGAGCTGTTTGCTCTGCCTGAAATGCTGCTCTACCCATCAATCATCTACTGGTTTAATTCCTTCCCCTCCTTCAAGTACTTGTTCAAATCTCATCTTCTAAATGATGCCTCTCTTGGACAGCATGTACAATCATCTCTTGGACAGCTTGTACAATCATCTCTTGGACAGCTTGTACAATCAAGGATGAGGACTGTTCCTAACCTGCATAGGCCCCCCTATCTCTTTTTACACTTCTACAAGTCTTGTGATGGCATTTAACATTTCCTTCCATAATTTTGAATTTTCTTATTAATGAATTAATTTTACATCCCAACCACAGCATCCCCTCCCTCCTCTCTTCCCATTCTCTTCTTCTACCTCCCCTCCGTACCCTCCTCAATCCACCCCTCCTCTGTATTCACTCAGAAAGGGCCAGGCCTCCCAAGGACAACTGCAAAGCATGGCATATCAAGCTGCCTTAAGACCAAGCACCTCTGCCTCTTTTCAGGCTGGGCAAGGCAATCCAGCATGAAGAATAGGTTTCCAAGGGTCAGAAGAAGCATCGGGACACTTACTCCTCATTTCAACCCTCCAGAATACTGAGCTCTATAAGGGCCAGGTCCTTGGTTCTGTCACTAATATATCCCCTAAAATGGAGACTGGAACATGGTAGGAACTTAATATATATTAAGTTCATTCGAATATTTAATGAGGACAAGCACTGGTTTGGCTGTGAGGAAAGAGGAACACTTCCTGCAAGTGGGAATCCAAACTGGTTCAGCAACTATGGAAATCAGCTATTCCGCAAAAAGCTATAAATAGATCTACCACATGATTCAGCTAAACCACTTTTGGTTCATATAACCCAAAGTCTCTATATCCTACTATAGAAATGGCTTATCCATGTTCATTGCTGCTGTTCACTCACAATAGCCAGGAAAACAGCCTAGATATTGATCATCTGATGAGTGGATGATGAAAATGTAGTATATTTATACAATAGAATATTATTCATCTGTTAAGAAAAGCAAAGTTTGGAAATCCATAGGTAAATGGATGAGGGGGGAAAATAGTCATTCTCAGTGATGTACTTAGAAAGACAAACAGTGCATGCTTTCTCTCATTTGTGGTTGTCAGCTTTCAGTCTTCACATATGTGTATTTCATCTGATAGCCATAGAAGTCAGTAAGCTAGCTATTCAGGGGCTGAAGAATTTTTAAGTGAGGGGAGACAGAAATTTACATAGATTTTATGGACGAATTTTTGAATAGTTTCATTTTTTGAGTAAGTTTTGAAAATTTCCCAACCAAATGTATTAGAAAATCCTTTCCACATTTATTTGATCATGGAGGTCATTTGTGATACCATATTGATTACTATTTCATAAAAGTTGTATTTTATTACTTCTTAAAAAGTACTGTATCAAACCATCTTTATATTTCTTCCATTTATAATATGTATAATCTCCTCAGGAAATGTTTTGTGATCTTACCTTGCCCATTGGTGTTATGTGTTACCTTGACCATTGGAACATTGTTACATTGAGCCTTGGAAGAGGTGGCAAACTTCCCAAAGGACTTCTAGACAGAATTGAAACCAATTGAACCCTCAGGCCTGATTCATATACTTAGCTCTGAATTTATGTACATTTTACTTCAGAAACTGGCCACATTCCCACTGGTTACAAGGTTTGTAAGTATCTTACACCTTACAGATTACCTACACTCCTAACATTTGAAAAATAAACCTAAGCAGCACAGTAATTCTTCCCAGGGTCTCAGCACTGGAGATCTGTTAAGATGCTCCATTACACTGACTCAATTTATCCACTAGATACTGCAATATATTCTGTACTATACTTCCTACTTAACCAGGTGCATTTCTTAACTTGCTTTAAATTTTCACATGACAAACCCAAATCCTTCTCCAATCCCTTCATCTTTAATTCTCCAACAAGTTCACTTTATTTATATCACTAATTAAACAATAGTATCTACTCCTATCAAAGTATTTTCTTTGAATAATTTATAGCAAATAAGTATGAAATTAATTAATAATGAATGCCAGATTTACTAATATATTCTTTCCACTATATCATTTCTTAAAGACATCCTTATAGTCACAGATCTCAACCCTCTTCCAAGAAGCTTCTTTTTGCAGCAGATGAAGATTATTACAATTATCACAGAAAGACACAATTTGTCAAAATGCAGAGATCAAATGCCCATCTCCAATTAGTACATTTATAACACAATCCCTACACCTAAGGTAAGGTTCACGGAAGAGGGGTGGAAAGATTGTGAGGACCGGGACATCTGCTGTGAGATAGTCTCTTCTCAAAGAGAAGAGGGCACAAAGTAAAGGGGGTTATGAAGGAGAGAATGAATATTTGAAGGGTTGAGAGTATGGGTTTGGGGTGAATACAATCAAAATATATGAAGTTCTCTAAGAATTAATAAAACATTATGTCTACATTTAGTTATTTAAAAAAATTAAAAAAATAAAAACAATCAGATCAGGATGGAAACATGCTTGTAATTCCAGCACTTGGAACACAGAATAGGATGGCGTCACGCTAAAGGTCAGCCTGAGCTATATAGCAATACCTTTATAAATAAATTCATAAACAAATAAACAAGACTTTCTTTTGCCCCTATTTATTTCTTACCTTCTCTTTGATCTCCAGAAAGACTCTTTGAGAAAGATAATAATCTCCATGCCTACTTAATTCTAGCAAATCTGCAACACCTATCCTTGGCTATCTCAGGTAAAGGATGTTCAGCATTCATTTATCAAGATACAGATTCTACTAATTGATAACTTGCTACATATTTAGAATAACTTAGTTGATTGCAATCTCAACCTCAGCTTCCTCAAGAAATGTTTTAAAAGAATATAAAAAGCCTAAGAAATGTTATCTTTTGGTGCATATATTAAATGTTTGATTAATAAATGCTCAGAACCCTGTTTGTCTTTAGGATCTCTGGGAGTCACAGATACATGGGTCATCTGTTCTTACATAGTGCACCACTTGATGGAGAGGTCATTTAGTACTGAGTGCCATCACACAGATGCAGGGGCAGATGTGCTGAGAAAGTTTGAGGAGCTTTCTAAATGAGTCAATCCCCAAATTCTAAGAAATTCCCTTGAGTTCTAAACAATGAGAAGAAATGAGTCTCTTGGAGAAGTAAGGGAAGAGTGTTGTTGCAGGAGAGAGGTCTTTTCAACAGCTGGAAATCAGAATGAGAGAAGAAAAAACAGTGTAGCTTGTAAATAGAGTAGACTGGTGAAAACTAGCATTATTTGAGGCCTGGGGTGTTAAATAAAGAATCTAATTTTATTCTTGATGAACTCAGATGTCACCAGAGAGAATTAACAGGTAAATGATATGATTTCTCCTCCTCCTCCTCCTCCTTCTCCTTCTTCTCTCTCTCTCTCTCTCTCTCTCTCTCACACACACACACACACACACACACATACACACACACACACACACACACACACACACACACACACACGTATGTGCTTTGGTTCTTCCCTGGTTTCTGCATGGAGATGAATAGTAAGTGGGAAAAAATACATTTAAGCCACTGCAGTTTACCCATTGCAACTCAAAATGTATCACAAATGTAAATTTTCTCTATATACATAATGCTTTTCTTTATATTCATGTGCTTGACAGCATTTCATTGCTATAACAAACTACTGTCTGCAAGCTACACAAGAAGTGGCACATTTAGCTCACAGCTTTGGAAGATGACTCTCTGAAAGGCAAAGCACAGACTCTGGCCAGGGCCCTCCATAAGGCAGAATGAAGGTTGAATGTTCATATAGAAAACAAGGAAGACAGGATGGGGCCAGGGTCAAGCTTTTCTATTAATCCCTTATGGAAAATATACCCGGTTCCCATGAGGGTACACTCCAGTTATAAAGGCTTACCATTAGATCCTACTTCTTAAAGTTCATAATACCAACGCATTCTGCCTCTCTGTGAACTGATTTCCTAACACATGAATTTTGTGAGAATAAACAACAAATCCTGGTTATAGAAGATGGATGGTTCAGGTCCTATATCCCCCATTACTACGAGTCTTCACTAGGGTCATCCTTGTAGATTCCTGGGAGTTTCCATTTCACTAGGTTTCTACCTTACCCCTGAAATGCCCCCCAATTCCAGTAGTGTTTTCCCAATATTTTCTCCCTTCATCTCCCCACCTAATCCCTCCTCTTCCCATCCTCGCTTGCTCCCAGTTCACCTGCAAAATCTATTCTATTTCTTCTTCTGAGATCTATGTATCTTCGTTGAGACTCCCTTGTTACTGAGCCTCTCTTAGTCTGTGGATTGTAGCATGATTATCCTTTACAGCTAATGTTCACTTATAAGTGAGTACATACCACGTTTGTCTTTCTGGGTCTAGATTACCTCACTCAAGATGTTTTTTCTAGTTCCATCCATTTGCCTATAAATTTCATGATGTTATTTTTCGACCAGGTGAGTAATATTCCATTGTGCAAATGTACCACATTTTCCTTATCCATTCTTCAGTTGAGGGACATCTAGGTTGTTTCCAGGTTCTGGCTATTACAAATAATGCTGCTATGAACATAATTGATCAAGTCACCTTGTGGTAGAATGAAGTGTCCTTTGGGTATGTGGCAAGAATGATATAGCTAGGTCTTGAGGTAGATTGATTTCCAATTTTCTGAGGAACCATCATATTGATGTCAATAGTGGCTGTATAAGTTTGCATTCCTAGAAGCAATGGAGGAGTGTTCCCCTTGCTTCACATCTCATCAGCATGAGCTGTCACTGTGTTTTTGATCTTAGCCATTCTGACAGGTGTGAGATGGAATCTCAGAATCATATTGATTTGCATTTCCCTGATGATTAAGGATGTTGAACATTTCTTTTAGTACATCTCGGTCATTTGTGATTCTTCTATTGAGAATCCTCTGTTTAGATCTCTACTCCATTTTTTTAATTGAATTAGTTAGTTTGCTGATGTATAATTTCTTGAGTTCTTTATAGATCTTGGATATTCGCCTTTGGTCAGATGTGGAATTGGTGGAAACCTTTTCACATTCTGCAGGCTGTGTTTTGTCCTGTTGATAGTATCTTTTTCCTTACAGAAGCTTTTCAGTTTCATGAGGTCCATTTATTAATTGTTGATCTTAGTGCCTGTGCTATTGGTGTTCTGTTCAGGAAGTTGTCCAGTAGAGAGATTGAGACACCAACCCAGCCACAAAACCTTTGACTTACAGTTTGTGCTGACTGCAAGATGTAATGGTATAAATATGTCACAGAACTTGTGGAAGTGGCCAACCAATGACTGGTCCAACTTGAGACCCATGCCACAAGAGGACCCCACCCCTGATACTACCTGGAGGACCAGAAACAAGAATCTTGATATCCCCCCCCCAATCTTAATGATACTCTGCTATACTTGTAGACCAGAGTCCAGCATAATGACCACCAGAGAGACTTTATTCAGCAATGGACGGAAGCAGATGCAGAGACCTACAGCCAAACATTAGGCATAACTCAGGGAATCCTGCAGAAGAGGGCAGGTAAAGATCATAGGAGCCAGAGGGGTTCAGGATACAACAAAAAAATGGCCCACAAAATCAACTAACCAAGGCTCATAGAGGCTCACAGAGACTGAAGTGACACTCATGGAGCCTTTATGGGTCTGACCTACATCCTCCACATATATATGTTACAGTCATGTAGCTTGGTGTTTTTGTGGGACTCATAACAGTGGGAGTGAGAGCTGTCTCTGACTCTTTTGTCTCTTTCGGGACCCCTTTCCTCCTACTGCGTTGCCAAGTCCAGCCTTAATATCAGGAAATGTGCTTAGTCATATTATAACTTGATACGCCACATTTGGTTGATATCTCTGGGAGACCTGCCCTTTTCTGAAAGGAAAGGAAGAGGAGTGGATCTGAGGGAGAAGGAGGGACTGAGAGGAGAGGAAGGAGGAGAAACTGAGATCAGGGTATAATATATGAGAGAAAAATAAAGAAAATTAAATTAAATTTTTTTTAAAAAAAATCAAACCACAGTCAGTCCAAGAGAAGAGTTTTATACTCTATGTGATGATGTGAATGAGAATGGCCACTGTTTGGGTGGGAGCTCCACCTCAACCCCTGGCACCCTGGCACCCCTATACCCAAGGAGTCTGGAATGTGTGGGTGGGAGCTCCACCTCAACCCCTGGCACCCTGGCACCCCTATAACCAAGGAGTCTGGAATGTTTGGAAGGAGTCTGGTGGAAGACCTACCTCAATTCCTCTCTCCCCTATCTCTTTCCCCAAACCCATCCCTTCAAAGCCTGCCAAACACAGCTCCTCCCCCAGAGAGGCTCAAGACCACTCCCACAGAGTATATAAGCTGCATCCCAGAAAACAGACACGTGGTTCTTCTGGTCTCTCATCCCTGTCTCCTCTCTTTGGGGCCAGGGAATCGCCCAGGAACGCTTTACCCATTAAACCTGGGCCTTTTCCTGATTCGGTCTGATTTGGTTTGTTGTAACAGTGGAGAGGCCTTCAGGGAGACCTAAAACTTATTAGTCACCATAAGCTTACATGTTCGAATGTTTGGTCCCCAGTTAGTGGAACTGTTTGGGAAGGATTATGAGGTATGGCCTTATTGGAGTGGGTGTGATGCTGTGGGATAATCCTTCTGTATGCTGGGAATATGTATTACTCTCAGTGTTTAATAAAATGCTGATTGGCCAATAGCCAGGCAGGAAGTTAGATGGGACAATCAAACTGAGTACTGGGATGAAGAAGGGCAGAGTCGGGAGAGACACAAGCCAGCCGCCCAAGAAGCAAGATGCCAGAGGTCCAGTAAAACTGTGGACCGCATGGCAATACACAGATGAATAGAAATGTATAGTGGTATTCTATTTGTACTGAAATGTGATTTTATTTGTATGTTAATAAATAAAGTTGCCCAGAGGTCAGAGTTGTTAGCAAGCCATAGCGAGAGCCAGGCGTGGTGGTGCACGCCTTTAATCCCAGTACTCAGCAAGCAGAACTAGGTAGATCTCTGTGTGTTCAAGGATACCGCCAACATTGGAGACACACGCCTTACCAACCATAGAAGACCTGGAGGTCTGCACAGACAGGCCCTGACGAGGCAGTCACGTAGTTGGGTTTACAACCAATGAGAAGGAAGAACCAGAACTCTTTATAAGTCAAACGCACAGGAAGTAGCTCCCTTTTCAGAGAGGTTTCTTGGCGGAAGAAGCTAGCCAGCAGCACGCGGGTAAGCTCCTAACTCTGACCTCTTTGGCTTTTATCTTTACCTTGGCTCTGTGTTTCTTATTTAATAAGACGGTTAGTTACATCTACAGAAATGGGTTAATTTAAATGTAAGAGCCAATTAGTAATAAGCCTGAGCATTCTGTAATTAATATAAGATGCTGGGTGGATATTTGGAAACTAGCAAGTGGGAGAGAAACATTCGTTTATAGTGTGACCTTCTTGGAAGGAATATATCACAGGGGATAGGCATTGAGGTTTCAAAAGCCCATGCCAGGACCATGCTCTTTCTCTCCGCTTGCTGCTGGAGAATCAAGATGTACTTCTCAGCCATTTGTTCAGCACCATGCCTGCCCACCAGTCCCATGCTCTTTGACATGATGATAATGGACTCACCCTCTGTAAGCTGTAAGCAAGTGCCCAATTAAATATGTTCTTGTATAAGTTGTCTTGGTCATAGTATATCTTCACAGCAACAGAACAGTAACTAAGATGGTCTGTGGAAAAATATGTAACTTAAGCATGTTCTTCATTTTCCTAAAAATTAATAGACAAATTTTAATGAACCTTCTTATAGAATGATCATTAAAAATAAGTAACTTTATTTCTGGAAAGAGAGGAAAGGATACAATGGTGTCTTAATTTTGTAATGGGGCTCCATGTGCAATCAATATCATTAGCATTAGTGTCTTCATCTTGCAGACTGAACAGGGAGCATGATACATAGCACCATGACTGCCAAAATAATCCAATTTTACTCATAACTGTTATATAACACCCTGATGGGTCCTCATTTTCAGAGAAAATGAAATATAAGCTGAGTCCACACATGAAGTCTAGACTCTAGTGATAACTAGGACAGAACATGTGTGTTGGGATACCTAAGAGGAAATAACTATGGAGTGGAGGAGAGGTAGATAGGATAGTTGAGTTTTACTGAAGAAGCAAAGAGAATATTTGGACTCTCCCCAAAGCCTAAGGGGAGATTTGACAGAAGTCAAGAATGGAGAGAAGGGAACACTCAATGAACACAATCTCCAAACAAACTATGAGCACTTTCACGGCTGATATTGTGTTAGGGAAAGGAAAAGCACCATTGTGAAGCTCAAACTCAGGACCATACCTCATTATGCTAATGAGAGTCTATAAATTCTGACTACGGTAAGTTCACAAAAAAAAAACCCAGAAAATCATTTCTTTCACTTAGACAATAGCTCATATACAATTGCTATAAGAATTGAATTCAGTAATTGTTCAGGAAAACCATTTTTGGAAACTACATTATCTTTTCCTTGTCCTATGAAGAGTAAATGTCATATCAGTGTTCTTTCATATGCCTCTCTTTACTCATTAATCTTAGATCCTAGATCTGGTGTTGAGTGTTATATATTCCTTAGTGCACATTTTCAATAAGCCGAAAATGAAGTTAGGGCTGTTCTGATTTATCTGGGTGTTCTGATGTTAATTGTAACTCTCTTGGATTTGCTTCCGTAAAAGCCATTTATAGTTTATTGCTTCAGCAATCTTTGCCACAGGAAGAATTAATTTCTCTGAAAGGTTATGGTTTGTAAGATTCAAAGTGATTGCTGCCTTGCCTATTTTAGGGTAATCAAATTCATATTCATATATATATACATATATATGTATATACCAAAAATACACATCATAAGTTATGGGCTTTACAAATTTGGTCAGTCACTGAAGGTTATTCTGGTGTGTGAGATTATTTGAATTTTCCAGTATTGCCAAGGACATTAAGAACATTTTGTGAAATAATTAAATTATTGTTAACCCAGACTGAACCTAAATTCTGCTTCACAATTTAATGAATGCATACATAATGTCACATGGCGATGAATCTGTGCAATCTAAATCACCCCTTAATCAGTTTTGCTAAAAGCAGAATCCAAGAGAAAAACACCATCTATTTCATCTGCTTCCTGGGCCTCTTACTCGCTCGCAGCTCCCTCTAGGGGTTAAACAAACTCACTGCACCACAGAGCCAACACCCATGAACATGATGCGTCTGTTCTCGGTCCTGTGACCCTCACTGTCCTTGTTATCTTAGACCTACCACCCTGAGGTAGGTAGATCTAGTTACTCCCTAATTTACAAGATCAGAACATCTGTGAGTAGAAATGGCTTGATCTCACCGTGTGGGAACATAACGACGTCAGGCCTTAGGCTGGGTCCTCTACAATTAAAGGGTCATACAACTCACCTTGCACATGGTCTCAGTCACGGCACTGGTATGAAGGTGAATGACATATATGCAGATAAGTCAGGAATAAACAAAGCATATTTACTGCATGGAAAAATACAACACAATGGAAGCAAACGTTTGAGGAAGAAATATAAATCATCATCATCATCATACATTTTATACCCCAGGTTCCTCTAGATGTTATAGCTTGTTATATCTTACTCCTCAGATAATCCACAAAGTAGGCATTATAGCCTATTATTGAATAGTAATTTTATGACAGAATTAAATGAAAAGGTTCAAGATCACGTTGCAAAAACACTAAAAACCTTGAGTATTTTTTATTTGTATTTAAAACCCAAATCCCACTGGCTCCCAAGCCTATACTATTTCATTACATCTGAATGGGGGTTTTGGTGGCAAAGTTTTAAGGTTTTGTCAGTAGTTAATCTTTCCATTCTTGTCTTTAAGCTGTTCACCACGGTAAACCATGTTGGAGAGACATGATGGTCACTCACATAATACAAAGATATACAAAGGTATATCTGCTCATATGGGTCCACTTGTGGTAGGTGGGATTACACCTTCCTCAGCAATGCAGCTTCCCAACCATAAGACCCCACGAGTATGACACTTTGAAATGCAAAAATGAAGATGTGATTGGGTCATGGGTTCTGGAAGGAGGAGATAGTGGATTATCCATATGGGCCCAATATAATCACAAAAGTATACTGCATTGCCAAAGTAATCATAGGCCTGAATGTTAAAATTAATCTTGGTACTGAATGGGGCTTTAGAAAATATAAAATATATGGAATTATGCATGGTAGAAAACATTTTTGACATTGAGTTAATACAAAAAATTTCTTAAGATTCACCACCCAAACCATGCTTCATAAAACTATAAATTTTTAGAAACTGACTTTGAAGAGGATAAACAGTTTTTCTGAGGAACTAGCACAAAGACTAAGCACGCTTTAGTTTTTATACATTTCTAGGAAATTGATGTGTGGTAACAACAGACACTGATTGCTTGGAATAAAAAGTGAGAAGGAAAGGAGGATTAAATAAAGTGATGGACAAGACCAGTTTGCCTTCATGAAAAGTCTTCATTTTCATGAAATTTATATTCTCTTGGGAAGAAAGAAATATACAGAAAAATCAACATTATTGGTAAGAGACTGTAAGAAAATAAAATAGTTTGGTTTCATAGAATGAATGGGATGGAGATAGCCTCAACCAAACCCTTAAGAGATTACACCCTACAGCAAAGAGTTCCCAACATTCAGAAAAGCAAAGCTACAATCCCAAGCATGGAGGGGGCTCGGGAAATGTAAGGACATCAAGACTGCCCAAATAAAGAAAGCGAGGAAGAGGAGTCAAGGGTTGTCTTTCTTAATTTTGGACATAATTCAATTCTAAAACTATCTTTGACTTATTCCATGACAATGACATATCTTGATCATACTGACCCAATTCCCCTATCCAACAGCCCCTGGGCATCCTCCAACACCCCCCACCTACCCTCCTTTCATGTACTGTCTTCCTTTTCGATAACCCATTTAGTCCCATTAGTGCTACCTGATGGAATGTTGACTGATCTTGTTGCCTTGACCTTGTGCAGGTAACCACAGCTGAAGTGAATTCATGAGTGCAATGGCCGTGACATGTCCAAAGGACAGTCATTGCAGCACCGTTCCTCAACCTTCCTCCCCCTTTTCCTCGATGGCTACAAGCCACAAAAATATATAAAGTAAGATTTCAGCTGATTATGACAAAGCTAATACCTGGAAGAAGCCAGGGCCCTTCCAGAGGTTAAGCTGAGGCTCAAGGAGCCTTGGTGATATTTGGCTTTTGACTATCAGCCATTTCCTGCTATGAGTTTCTTGTGTGCTATTGTAGCTTTTCTGCACTGACAGCTATGCACAGCCAGAACCCCAGTTTAAGCTTCCTTGTAATTATCGTCATTGGCAGCATCTGGCCAGGACCATCCCTGGAGGGATGAAAATACCTTATCAGAGATACCTCTGTATTCTCTAAGAACAGACTTAAGCATCCAAGGCCAAATGAAAAAATACCTGTCTCCTCGGTCAGGAGGATAGCTTTATTTCTTGTACAATTTAGGGTGAAACCCTCCTTCCTTGCAGCCTTACTAATAGACTCCTAATTTCTTACCTAACCACTTCTAGAAATGTAGATTGAGCACATAAATTCCTTTCTTGATATACTAACCGATCATTAGCTCTCTATTGACCTCTTTTACTACTGCCCTTTTGGGTTGTAAAAGAAAGCCTGGTGGTCACTGCCTGAGGAAAATTCTTACCTGCCTTTATGGCCCCATAAGAATTCAAGCCTGGTGACCTTGCTCTGTGAGAGGATTGCTATTGCTTGGGTTTACAACTGGATTCCTGAGAGACTTAGAGAGAACGGGAAGAATATGGAGAACTGATAGGTAGAAGGAGAGAGAGGAGGATTTTTGAGGAGAGAACTTGAAGATGAGACAGAGAAGAGACAAAAAAAATCCAGAAGAACCAGATGGGTAAGAACTGGAGAGGAACAGACTAGATGGGAAGAACTAGATTGAAGGGCTAAAAGAGAGTACCAGAGGAACAAGATGGAAGATGAGGAAGAGCCAGATGGGGAAGAACAATATGAGAGAGATGGAGATCGTGAAAGGGAAAAATCAGTAGCCCTCTTGAGAGACACTCCCTCCCTACTCCTCTAAAGGTGTTTGCTAACCAGCAGTTTTAGAACTGACCAGAAGTTTAACTCATGGGAAGATAAGGCTGGAACAATAAATCTGAATGTATATATCCTAGGCTCAGCAGAAGCAGGACACAGGGACTAAAAAAAAAAATATGTCTCTGTAGATACCCTGCATCCTGTTAGCCACTAGTAATTTCATGCTTATAGTTCAGCCAGTAACTTCAAAGAACTACCTCACCCCTAGCCCCCTCATCCAATCCCGAGATATGTAACTCCCTGCACATAAACCTATCCTATATAAACCCCTTGAAGTGAGTGCTCTGGGCTGTCCTCCTCCACCTGCTGTATCAAGTGTTGGACATGGACAAAGCCCGGGCTTGTTTTGTTATTAATAAACTCCTATGTGCTTGCATCGGATATTGGCTCTATGGTGGTCTTACTTGGGGGTCTTGCGATGCAGACACAACAATGGGGGAGGAGCTGATATGGGAAAGAACTAGAAGGGGCAGAACTAAGATGAAGGAATTAAGATAGAACCTAGAGGGGACAGCAGATAAATGTAGAGAGAAATCAGGCAAGAAAGGAGCTAAAAATGAGAGTAGAATAGAAGCTATGTAGAGAGAGAACTGACATAGAATAATAAAGTGTATGGACTAAGGAGTTTTGTGTATATAGATTCATTTTTTTTCATCAAAGATTAAATTATCAGCTGGTTGTAGATTCTTCACGGACCCTGGGAGGGGACTACCGACGGGCTGGACACCCATGTTCCCTGATACTTGATGTCCACAGATCCTTGGGCATGTGTAGAGCTGATAATGATGTTCCATTTAGGACTGAGCACTCAACAGTCATCAGTTTGAGTCTGAACTTTTTTGGCATGATTCTCTGATTCATCTGAGCTTTGATAAGACTCCATTGAAACAGATGCATCTATGTGGAGTGTGTGTGTTTGTGGTGTATTTCTACGCATGTGTTTGCGTATTTGTATATGTATATATATATGTGTGTGTGTGTGTGTGTGTGTGTGTGTAAGTACATATGTATGTCGTCCTTTTATTTAATTGTTGCTGCCTTTTAAGCCACAACTGTATGAATCAGCAACTGCAACTCTGCCGATACCAGCCATGGTTAGGCCACAAGGGCCGTAGCCAAAGGGAATTCTGTTCCCACAGGCTCCCAAGTCTTACAAAGCTATGAAGGGAACTTAACTAAACTTCTGTCCCTCTAAAGAACTCAAGATTCAAAGGTTAAGGTGGAATTCGCTCTTCAGAGACAATGAATAGCAAGTAGCTCACCTCTTCTCCTTGCTCTCCTCCTCCAAAAAGCCCTCATGGGTCTCTTTGTCCCTCCTTAAAAACCCTTCTCCCCTGGCTCCTCCCTACTACTTCCTGTCAGTTAGTTGCTGACTCAGCCTTCTGAGTCAGGTGAATTTTATTTAATCAAACACATCTTTCCATCATTAAACAAATGTTTCAGTGCATAAACAAAAGTAACACACCTTAAAATAATATTCTACAATATATGTACATAAGTGCACGTGGAGACCAGAGGGTCACTTATATATATTCCTCAACTCCTCTTCACCTTACTTCCTGAGACAGAGTCATCGATTTGGTAGATTGGCTGACAGTAAGTATCAGGGATCCTCATTTCCCTACTCCCAGTACTGGGATTACAGACACACACCCCTTCACAAAGCTTAATTCTCAACTATGGTCCCCTTGCCTTGCCTGCATAATAAGTACTTTACCAATTGAGCCACATCCATAGCTTTAATCTCTATTTCTTGAGGGAGAATGAGGTTGGATTTGAGTAACTCCCCTGCATCAGCAGCAACTGAGATGGCAATGCTGCTTTTTTTTTTCACTGCCGTAGCTCCAGCAAGTCCCTCACAGTGGACTTCCAATGAATATTGATTAACTTAGCAAACTCGAAAAAAAATCATCTCTGAAGTGAATGCTTTAATCTTACATCTCAATTTGAGGTCTCTATTCGGGAACCATGTGTTGGGCTTACTTTTTAAAACAAATGTATGCTTCACACCGAAGGTAGAAAAATGGGAGCCTATGCTGCTTTCAGCGCTCTTATGTTTTGCCAGAATTAGTAGGGCTTATCTTACGTCATTCTTGTTTTAAAACATTTATAACATTTGTATGATGGCAACAGATACAAAACCAGCTGTTCATGATGTATGAACAGCTATAAAAGTAAGAGAAAGGCATTCAAATGAACTTCAAAATGAAGGTGGGAAGGCACCTTCTATTGAAGGCCATGCTAGTCAGTTTATATTTAGACAACATGGTGCTAGTATAAATATTCATCATGACGTAAGATGGCTGACACTGGATATCTACGGGGATAAGAATGAACAAAAATGGCTGACAGCAGATAGTCAGTGAATTCAAAAGTATGTAGTGATGTAATCTGTTATATAACTTGTAGAGATTTAATGAATGCTTTTTGTTTGACATGAGCAGAGCATGCCAAGGATCCCAAGGCCACAGGACAGCGGGAGTATCAAAGTCATCCCCAAGTGAGGTCCAGAGGGATGCCAAAGCCTTCTTCGACTGGTTCATGTGCAAACGTTACTAGTCCTTGCAGCCCTCTCTCCCCAGATGTTTTTGGCTTGAGACTGCTCCCATACAGAGACTGCTACAACTGAGATTAGCTAACCTGCCCCCTTGTTCAGCTGTATACAGTAATGCAGCCTCCTTGATGATCTGTATGCAGTAACCCCATCTCCCTGTACGTGATAAAGATTCCGAGTTTCCAGAGCATCTCCATCAAAGAACCCAGTTTAGCTTGATCTCAGTGTTTCTGTGTCTGTGTGTCCTAGTGTTTGTCCTTTCTTCCTTCCCTACCACCCCAGATGAACCAATCCAAGAAGCTACTCAAAGCAAAGCAATAACTATTCCTGGAAAAAATGCCACTTTTGTGTGATTTTATATAAACAAAGCCTTGAGGTTAGAGGCCTGTGCTTTCCTCCCTTGCCTTTGCCAGCCTTCCTGTGTAGGTCTGTGTGTGCCTATCCGTAGCCAGTGTTTATGCAGTAGTCTTTGTCTGTAGGTTGTGTGTACCAATGTGTGTCTGCTCAGCAGCCTCTGTGCCTATTGACAAACCGAGGCTTATCTGCCTACAAGCCTCAATTCCCTTCAACCTCCTGGCCTCCTGTGACCCTCCCTTCCTGGCTGCGGAGCTTTGACCTCGGAAGCAGGTCTCATAACATAGATAATGCCCCTGTGTTTTCTAATCTAGGATTAAATCTTGGCTACTATTTAATGGTTCCCCACAGCTTTGCCCACTCAACAGTTCCCAGCAATGCTCAGGAGTCAATGTTCACTTCCCTCCGGAGCTGAGCTGACAGCTGTCTGAAGAACTTTACAAGCTGGGTGGTTTTTCTTTTTCTTTTTCTTCTTCTTCTTCTTCTTCTTCTCCTCCTCCTCCTCCTCCTTCTTCTTCATCAAAATCAATGGAGAATGTGATGATTTCAGTTGAAATTGATTTAGATACTTATAAACACATTTTACAAAATGTGGGCACAGCTGGCTGACCACCCTTGTAGAATGATTTTGAAATTCAGTTTAGCTTTTGTGTATTTTTGGAAGTCAGAGAATTAAGAACAAAATTATGTGTGTTGAAAATTATCTCAGATCCTGAAAAGGTTGTTTATGTGAACAAAATCTCAGGATCATGACATAAATATCACGAGGAAGAAAAAGAGAAACTTAAATAAACGTTTGTTCCCATGTTTTTCTTTTTAACACATAGTTCCAAATAGTCTAGTCAATGGAAGATTATACCATTCACTGAGACACTGAAATGTTTTTATAGCTATCAAGTAAAGTGAAATAAAATTTCTAGCGGAAATTTTTGCAATGTGCATAGCATTTGCTGTGGAAATTCTCTTGTTAGGTATACATCCTAAAAATTTCTCAAACTGAAATTTTGATGTAAAGAAACATGATTTATTCTGAGCCTTTATCAACTGGTAGGTTGGTAAACTTCCTTACTCTTAAAGTCTGCTGATGTCCCACAATGTTTCAGAGATGCCAGATTTATATTTTGAATGTATACAGCTTGCACCCTATTCCATTACTGTGTTCACTAGATCACCAAACAGCATGAAATCAATTATCCAAGTTCATAATGGTTTTCCAACAAAGACGGCAATGGATGAGATCTTTAAAATGGAGATAAATCCTCAACTGCTAACATGGAGAATTTGTTTTCTCCATTCTCTCATTCAAATTATTCTCTCATTCAAAATGTTTGTAAGAATGTATATTAACAATGATATATCAAAACTATTGATTAAAATAGTAATTACCAAAACAGATAGATGATGTTTACTCCCTGTTTTAGTTTGGGTTTCTCTTGCTGTGAAGAGACACCATGACCATGGCAGCTTTTATAAAGCAAAACATTTAATAGCAATGGCTCACTTACAGCTTCAGAAGTTCAGTCCATTATCATCATGATGGGAAGCATGGTGATGTGCAGGCAGACATGGTGCTATACTCACGCCTTATACACCTTTCTGTGCCCTAGCATCTTACTTCCTCTCTCCACCCAGCTACATCGCTTCCTCTTTCTACCCAGCTCGATCACTTCCTGTCTGTCTGTACAGACCTCCAGACCTCTATGATTAACTAGTGCTGGGATTAAAGGCATGTGCTACCACACCTGTGCTACCCAGTGTGGCTTTGGACTCACAGAGATCTGGATGAATCTCTGCCTCCCGAATGCTAGGATTAAGGGCATATGCCAACACTGCCTGACCTCTATGTTTAATATAGTGGCTGGCTTTTCCCTTAGATCTCCAGGAAAGCTTTATTTGTTAGAGCACAAATAAAATATCACCACATTTCTCCTTTTTTGTCTTAAAAAATTTTATAACTAATATAATAAAAACTATATACAATAAGTACAATAACTATACAATATATACAGGCAATAAATATATCAACAATGTCTTGTCTATTTGCATTTGACAAATTCAATGAAAATATTCCATTATCTATCCTATTTTGGTGAGTTCAAAATGTACCTAATTCACTTTCTATCCTAACTTACATACCAATCAAAAACTATCTTTTGATGTCTTTCAAACTTATACACTTTATACCTCTTTAGTGCATTTCTTTTCTGAATTTGTTAATAAAGAAAACTATAACTATAACTATCTAATCTTCATCTCCCTCAGAGACCCAAGAAGGAAATAATATTACCTAGTAAAACAGGAAGTACAAATAAGCAACTCTCAAAAAATGTGAGGAATGACAGAAACAGCTGGCTGCCTGGACAGTCACCCAAGGTTTCTCTGCAACATTGGGGCATCCATCTTCAGCCTACAGGCTTAGCATATCTGACAGACTCATCTATGAAGCAGGATTTCTAAAGAGCTTTCCTACTTTGTCTTGGCAAGGATCAGTAGTCCTTTCTTTTGTGTCTTGCTTGTCCATTTTGGACAGCATACTGTCATCAGTCGATGTGAGGCACTTTCTTGCCGAGTGACTAACTTTTGCCACAAAGAAAGTAAACTCCATAAGGAGTTTCTTCAATGCCCATCATCTTTTCTGAAGTGGATTGGTGCTGCCAGAAGCAGACATGTCTCATTGTCATAAAAAAGAAAAAAAAACTATATTATTAAAACATCTTAATATAGAAGTAACCAACTGTCTTAATGAATAAGAAACACAGAGCCGATTCAGAGAAGAAAGCCAAGAGGTCAGAGCTAAGAGCCTTACCCTTCCTGCTCCAGCGATCCTCTACAGCCAAGAGACCTCTCCAAAAGAGAGGTACTTCCTGTGTGTTTGTCTTTATAAAGACTTCCTGTTCTGCCTTCTCATTGGTTGTAAACCCAACCACATGACGGTCTTGTCACTGCTTGTCTGTACAGACCTCCAGGTCTTCTATGGTTGGTATTGAGATTAAAGGCGTGTGTCTCTAATGCTGGCTATATCCTTGAACACACAGAGATCTACCAAGTCCTGGGATTAAAGGTGTGCACCACCACTGCCCTGGCTTTCGCTATGGCTTACTAATAGCTCTGACCCCTAGGCAACTTTATTTATTAACATACAAATAAAATCACATTTCAGTACAAATAAAATACCACTATATCTTAAATACCATATTCTGTAAATATCTGATGTGTTTGAAGATGACCTGTCTATCTAAAATATATCTCCATTTGACCTTCAAAACATACCTAATATGACTACAAGTTCAATTGTAATGACTAACTAGTAACTTTCCTTTCTTTATATCCTAATTAGTTGGTAATAATAACTTTCAAGGACTAGCAAATTGCATTACATTGTTAAATGAACTATATAGGTACAGTACCTTGAACAAGATTAGAAATACATGTACAGTATTTTCTAACAAAATCTATCTCAAATTTGTATCAATATACATATTTTGTATATAATATACAAAAATCCAATCTGATGTAAAATATTTAAAATTAGTAATTGTCTTTTAAAAGTATATTCAGTAATCTATGTTTTTATCTTATCAAGTGGTATTTATTTGGGTCTTGAGGTAGATTGATTCCCAATTTTCTGAGAAGTTGCCATACTGATTTCCAGAGTGGCTATACAAGTTTACACTCCCACCAACAGTGGAGGAGTGTTCCCCTTGTTCCACATCCTCTCCAACATAAGCTGTCATCAGTGTTTTTGATCATAGCCATTCTGACAGGTATAAGATGGTATCTCAGAGGCGTTTTGATTTGCATTTTCCTGGTGACTATGGATGCTGAACAATTCCTTAAGTGTCTTTCAGCCATTTGGGATTTTTCTGTTGAGAATTCTCTGTTTAGATCTGTAGCCCATTTTTTAATTGGATTGTTTGGCATTTTGCTGTCTAGTTTCCTGAGTTCTTTACATATTTTGGAGATCAGCCCTCTGTCAAATGTGGGGTTGGTGAAGAGCTTTTCTCATTCTGTAGACTGTCATTTTGTCTTAATTACTGTGTCCTTTGCCTTACAGAAGCTTCCCATGAGTAAACTGGGAATGAAGGGGGGCAATAGAGGGGAGGGGATGGGAGATGAGAACATGAGGGAACAGGATGGTAGAGCTGGGAAAGGGATGGAGTGGGAGAGCAATGAAAGAGATATCTTGATAGAAAGAGACCTTATGGGGTAAGGGAGAAACCTAGTGCTAGGGAAATTCCCAGAAATCTACAAGGATGACCCCAGATTAGACTACTAGCAATAGTGGTGAGGGTGCCTGAACTGGTCTACTTTAGAAATCACATTGGCAAGTACCTTAACTGTCATTGTAGAGCCTTCATCCAGTAATTGATAGAAGTAAATGCAGCGATCCACAACCAAGCACCCAATCGAGCTCTGGGAGTCCTGTTGAAGAGAGGGAAGAGGGATTTATCAGCAAGGGGGGGGAGGGGAGTCAAGATCATGATGGGGAACTCTACAGAGACACCTGAATGAAGCTCATTGGAACTCACAAACTTTAGACCAACAGCTATGGATCCTGCATGGGACCGAACTAGACCTTCTGCATACAGGAGACAGTTGTGTAGCTGGGTCTTTTTGAGGGGCTCCTGGCAGTGTGATCAGAATCTATCCCTAGTGCATGGCTTTCTGGATCCCATTACCTATGGTCGGACACCTTGCTCACCCGTGAGGCAGGGGAGGGGCTGGGTCCTGCCCCAACTGAATGTACTAGGCTTTGCTGTCCACCCTGGGAGAACTTACCCTTTTGGAGGAGGGGAGGAGGGGTTGGTGGAGGGGCTTAGGCAGGGGCAGAGGGAGCGGGAGGAAGGATGAGAGTAGGATCTGTGGTTGGTATGTAAAATGAATTAAAAAATTTTAAATAAAAAATGAATATAGACTCTTTGGATATCACAAGAAAGAAAAGAAATAGTATCATCTTCATATTGGTATATTGATAACACATTTTGAACATCATAAATATTATATGATGATCACCTCAGTATTGTTTTAATAATCCATTAGAGTAATGGTTCTTAATCTATCTAATGCTGTGACCCTTTAATACGATTCCTCATGTTGTGGTGACCCCCAACCATAAAATTATTTTCATTGCTACTTCATAACTGTAATTCTCCTACCATTCTGAATTGTATGTAAATAACTGTGTTTTCCAATGGTCTTAGGGGACCCTTGTGAAAAGTTCATTTGACTCACAAAGGATTTGCAACCCACAGGCTGAAAACATCTGCATTAAGGAAGTTGGAGCAGGATTTGTAGTTAAGTTGGTAGAGCATTTGCCCAGTATGCAGGAATTCCTGGATTTGATAGCTAGTGTCACATTCACCATGCATACCTCCAATTCCAGAATTCAGAAGCTAGAAGCAAAAAGATATGATGTTCATGTTTATCTGCAGCTGCATACCAAGTTTCAGAACAGCCAAGATCAGATGATGCCCTGTGTAAACTGGAACAAAAATTGATATCATTAACTTAATTGGGCACAAACTCACATTTAAACTTCAAGTCTTTATACTGAGCATATTGAATGATTAAGGACTCAGTCAGTCACACCTGCAGTTCTCCCACCTGCTAATATGGTAGAGCTCCTAGCATCTCACACCTGTTTTGCCTTTAGCAGATGGTATTGTAATCGTCTCCTTGAAGTGGAATACTGGGGAGCTTATTTTCTTCTCAAGTAATACCACTCTCTTAGTGGCTTTCCTGCTACAGTAAAGAATGGTTTTCCGGGCGGTGGTAGTGCACGCCTTTAATCCCAGCACTTGGGAGGCAGAGGCAGGCGAATCTCTGTGAGTTCAAGGCCAGCCTGGGCTACAGAGTGAGTTTCAGGAAAAGCACTACACAGAGAAACCCTGTCTCAAGAAACTAAAAAAAAAAACATAAATAAAAAATTAAAAAAAAAGAATGGTTTTCAGTCATGTACCATAGTAGACCATATATTTGAGCACATGCCCACATATGTGTTTATAATGTATAATTACCTGCTGTCTTGATATGTTATATTGATCTGTTATGCAATATTCCTAACTACTGTTCTTCTGTTCATGTATAGTGCAGTCTCAAGAAGAAGACTTTAAAAACAAAGTCTGATCATAACATTAGAACCTTCAAATAGTCCCTGTGTCACTTAGCATAAAACAATACAGATCCTATCACTAAATCAAACCACAATGACTTAAAGGAGATGAACAATTTATTCATGTGGCAATGCCCAGAGAAGCATCCGGGTAGAAGCCCTATAAGTGCAAAGATCCTGATGTAGGCACACACCTCCCGTGTTTGAGTTTGTAGTGTATATTAAAGTACACCCACTGGCTTCTTCTAAGAGAACAAAATTGGATCCTTCTACTTCAATAATTTGAATCTTCCTAAACTAAATTGAACCGTGAAACTTGAAATGTAGTCATTAGACATATTTTGAAACAGACACACGTTGAGCTAATTTTTAAAAATGAAATAGCAAATACTTGGGTAGTGAATTCATTCAAAGGGAGAAAAGAGCCCTGGCTCAGCTTGTGTTTCTGGTGTGCTTAATAGAACAGTGATGGCTCTCTGCATCTGCTACCATCCCCTGCCAGCAGATCTTCATCTCACAGCCACCTGTGAGTTTAGGCAACAGGGCTTCCAACCCTCTGAACAGGCTGTGGGTTTGCTATTTGTAAATCTGGTAAATTAAGAAAAGGCTTCCAAGAAATCAGTGTTGCTATGTTTCACAGAACATGAACGTCCTGAGGCCATTCTGAGTAGTGTTTATAACAGGTGTCTAATTAACAACTGCAAGTTCTGCTCTCAGGAGAGTCCCTTATGAGAGAATCTTTGATTATTGCTATAATACTCTCTGAGCTCTCTGAGCCACCCCCTTTCCAAACACTGAGCACTGGATTTCATATATTGTATGCTCATGAATCCATGTGTGTATGTATTACCAATTTCCATGAAATCCCTTCATCCACCTTGTGAAATATACGTACTGACACGAATTCCATTTTACCATTAATGTATCTGAAGAGGGTGTCTGTGTACAGTTGTCAGGTTAGTCAGCACATTAAAGAGATGAGACTAAGGTGCAAGAGAAGTTGAGATACAATTTTCACTCCTCTCACCAAGCCAAATGCCTGTACACTCTACCTGCCCAGAGCTATACCAGAGGAGACACATTTCTTTCTCTATGAGTTAGAAGTAGCCCTGTATCTGAGATTGGGTGCTTAAAGCCACATCTAAAATCTGTATCTACACAGAAGTAATCTGCTGTGGAATATTTGTTAACAAGATGTATTGCATTTGTTTAACTGTGTAAAAGATGTATTGCATTTGTTTAATTATGTAAAGATGTGTTACTGTTTTACCTTGCCTGCCTAAGGTACATGACTGGTCTAATAAAAAGCTGAATGGCCAACCGTGAGGGAGGAGTTATAAGTGAGGATCCAGGGCAGGGAGAGTAAGTAGAAGGAGGAATTTAGGCTCAAAGAAGAAAAAAATGGAAACAACAGGGAGATGCCAGGGGCCAGACAGACAGACAGACACAGAGGAAGCAAGAAAGTAAGATATACAGAATGAAAGGAAAGGAAAAAGCCCCGAGGCAAAATGTAGATGAATAGAAGCAGGTTAATTAAGTTAAAAGAGCTAGTGGGACAAGCATAAGCTAAGGCTTTGCATTCATAATTAATAATAAGTCTCCGTGTCTTTATTTGGGAGTTGTTTGGCGGCCCAAAGAAAATGCCAATTCCAGTAATAATTCTCTCTCTCTGGCTTTCACCCTTGCTCTCTGCCTCTCCCTCCTCTCCCTCTCCCCTCCATCTCTCCTTTCCCTCCCTCCCCTTCTCTCCCTCTTTGATTTCTTGATGCAATCTCATTATAAAACTCACTCCTGCTTCGACCACCCGTAGGATTTGTTGTGCACCATTTTGTCTAGCTCTCTTTATATCTCTGTGTATGTGTATGCATGTGTTTTGCCTGTATGTGCACACATATATGCACATATGTGGAGGCGCGAGACTGTCAGAATCTTTCTGGATTGCTCTCTACTTAATTCTTTGAGTCAGGCTCTCTTAATTGAACCCAGAAATAACTGAATGGACTAGACTGACTAGGTAGCTAACTTCCTCCAAGGATCACTTTATCTCTGCTTTCAGAGTCCTGGAACTAGGGGTGGATCACATCATCCAGCCAGGATTTTCTTTTTTCTTTTCTTTTTTCATTTATTTTACATACCAACCACAGTTTCCCCTTCTTCCTCTCTTCCCGTTCCCTCCCACCTCCTTCAGTCTATACCTCTCCCCCATCCACTCCTCCTCTGTTCAGAAATGGTCAGGCCTTCCATGGGAGTCAACAAAGCATGTCATATCATGTTGAGGCAGGACCAAGATCCTCCCCCTGCATTAACGCTTGGCAAGGCATCCCTGCATGGGGAACAGGTTCCAAAAAGCCAGCTCATGAACCAGAGACAGGTCCTGATCCCTGTGCTAGGGGCCCCACAAACAGACAAAACTACACAACTGTCATCCACATGCACATTGCCTAGGTGGATCCCATGCAGGCTCCCCAGCTATCAGTCTAGAGTCAGTGAGCTCGCATTAGCTAAGGGTCAGGTATCTCTAGGGGTTTCTCAATCATGATCTCGACCCTCTTGACTCATACAATCCCTCCTCCCTCTAGTCTACTGCTCTAATCAAGGAGCTCAGCCCAGTGTTCGGTTGTAGATCTCTGCTTCTGCTTCCACCAGTTCCTGGATGAAGTCTCTCTGTTGACAATTAGGGTAGTCACGAATCTGATTACTGGAGAAGGCCAGTTGAGGGACCCTCTCCACTGTTGCTAGGAGTCTTACCTGGGGTCATCCTTGTGGATTCCTGGGTAAACTGGAGACAGGGGAGGGGATGGGATGGGGGTATGAGAACATGAGGGATTGGGTTGGTCCAGTTGAGTGCTGGAGAGAACTGGAGAGTAACAAAAGAGATATCTTGATGGGGGCGGGCATTTGGGGGTTAGGGAGAAATCTGGTGCCAGGGAACCTCCCAGCCAGGATTTTCAAGGGTTCTGAGGATGTGAACTTGGCTCCTCACACTTTGATAGCAAGCACTTTGCCTGCTGAACTAGCTCCCTTGCAGTTCTTTTTTTCTCTTGTTCAACGATTTTTTTCTTAGTTAAATTTTAATTCTTTCATTATACTCTAAAAAAGACATCGGTTTATTATCAACAGAAACAAATTAATAAATAATCTTCACTCTCCAAACGTTTAACTTGTGTCAAGTTCAATTTCCATCCCACTGTTAGGTCTTTCTCTAGTGTTGTTTTGGCATGTTCTTTATTAGACATCTCGAGTGTGTTCATCACAAGTTAACTTGGGCCCTCAGTAAAGCCAAGTAAAATACAAACTGTGAAACTGATCTATGCTATGTAAATGTGTGAAAACCAATCTCAAAAGTAAATGCAAAGAAAACTAGATACTATGATACTAGATACTATGACCATGTCATTAAAAGAGATGTTTATAGATGTGTTTTATCTGACATGTCAGATTTGCTCTCACCTGTCATTTCAGATGTTTCTATCCCTGGGTTGTGGTGATCAGAGTAAACACTTTCACTTTGAACTATGAAAATCTGTGCCTTTCTCACTGGGAGAAGAGCTGAATAGGGGTGTTACGAATTTCTGATTGCAGCTTGGCATCTGTGCTCCTGTTTTTGATAAGGAATATTGCCAACCTGGATGGTAAGACAGTAGCTCCTCTGGACAGCCTTCTGATACCTCCTTCAGTCTGAGGTGTTCTCTTAAACTCTCTTACCTAGAAATCTACAGATTATAATTATAATATCAGAGTGAGTCAGGTACAGAAACATTTAAGAGATCCACAAGTTCAAAGAAGCATTGGTTGACAGCACTTAACCTTCTTTGTGTCCATAAGGCAAACCTATAGCATTGGTGTGTGGGATTGAGTAGGAAATGAAAAGGAGTTGAAAACTTGGGATGGCAATAGTGAAAAATGCAAGGAAAATGGGAAGATAAATATACACACTGAAGCAGTCAGTAATCCTGTCTTTGATCTGGTGAATTCAGAAGATGTATCATAGGTTCCATTTTCTGCTACTTTTCCCTTTTTCTGTTCTCTTCAGTTCTCAGACATAGACAGGCAAATGGAGCTTTTCAAACATAGAACTCTTCATTGCTTAAACAATAAAGTTTAACTGAGCTTCCTTCTAATCCCAACTTTACAAACACTCCAAGATCTTTCAGTGTTTCATGTATTTTTGACAATGATCCAGAAGGGGGCAGCATTTATTCACAATAGAGAAACCTAACGGTCCCTTACTGAGTCTTCAGAGCTAGACAAAAATGGACATTGAAACAGTTCCTGTATTTATATCTGTCAATAGTAGGAAAAGATATGGAAATCCTGAAATCCACTTTGCTGTATAGGAATTTCACGAAGAACTAGCAGATAGCTCCAGGAAAAAGAAATGTAATTCCTTCTATTGACTCAGGACTGAATCCTTGGTGCTGGCCACAGTTTTTAGTACTTGATGGCACTCAAAACATTGATTATTGATAAATACTGCAGGCATGCTTCATTCTTGGGATTAATTCAAGACATGCATGTAGAGTAAGCAGACCTATCTTTAGAGGTCTCTTTACTCACCAGTTTTTGTGGCCCTAACTCAAGTATATATATATATATATATATATATATATATATATATATATATATGCAGTTCCAACCCATATATTTACTTAACAAAGAAGCTGAACACCTGAAATATAGATTTTTTTTAGATCAGAACTTACTATTATCAGCAAAATCTACACCAATTAATTGGATCCTGGAACAAATGTCAGATTGGGGTTGAGCTGTTCTTTCACACATACCATGAGACAGACTTCATGGCAGAAGTGAATCTAATACGTGACACATCAGGAAGTAAACATGACAAGAAGACCTACCTGTTCAGCTACTCTTGAGTGCCACCACCTGTGTCGCCTTCCACCTAGTTAACCTTGGTTGGTTGTTTCCCCCAGAACCAAATAGGAGCGGCAAAACGGCTTGGGTAATAGTTTATCCCACCCATCTTATTATTTAGCGATAAGGAAGAGAGAGTTTGCTGCTACCTTTCCAACATGCCCAGCTGACCATCTCAGATGACTTCTGTCCAGTATTCTCCCCAGGGGTCTTCTGCCCTCCTTTTAATATCAACCCCATCCAGTCACTTTTCATAGCGGTTTTCACTGAGACTCATTCTTTAGACCTGTTATAGGTTCCTGGCAAAACTAATCTATTAGTTCATTAAAGAATCACATGTTTGGCATTATGTCAACAATGCCATCATCACACCCCTGTAGGATAAAACAGATCCCCCCTTTTATCCTATAGCAGTTTAACAATCTCATTCTTTACATTTGGTTCTAAATCCACATTCTGTATAAAAGACGTAAGATCTTTACTTGGTATTCTCTCTCTCTTTCCGACTCTCCCTGGACCCTTCCCATCTCCCTCTCCTTTCTCCTTTCTCTCTTCCTCTCTCTCTGGCTTAAACTATCAGGCAGTTATTTCAAAAACATTTGTCAAGAAGATTAACTTTTCTCGATTTTGTTGACTTTCTTCCTTTACCAAAGATCAGTCACTACATTTCCATATATCTGATTAAGACTCTTTGCTCTGTTTCATTGATCTATTTGTCCTTTTTTTCCTCATAACACTATCTCATAATTACAGCTTCATTGTAAGTCTGCAAGTTAGGTGATATCAATGGTTCAGCTACATATTTCTGCTTTTATCTTGTAATGGTTATTCTTGATCTTTGCCTCTCACAGAAACAATAGAATCATTTTTTCAGTATACCATAGAATAACATCTGGTGTTTTAATTGGAATTTCATTGAGTCTACTGGTTGAGTTGGAAATCTTGCCAATTTTGTGTCTTCTATCTATGAGCACAGAATAGCCTCTATTGTTTCCTCTCTATTTTTCTCATCAGAACTTGTAGGTTTCCTTGAATAGCTTTCATACACATTGTGTTATATTTGTGCCTATTTCATTTTGGTAGGGATATTCATGTAGACAGAATTGTGTTTTTCATTTCAAGTTTCAGTTCTTCATTACTGATATTTAGGAAAGTGATTTGCTTTTGTGTACTGATCTTGGCACTTTTCTATAATTGTTTATTAGTTCCAATAGGTTTTTATATTTCTTTCAGATTTCCTAGATGGTTAATCATGTCATTGAATGTGAAAATTTTCATTTCTTCTTTCTTGATTATTATTCCCCTTCCTTGTCCTGTTTTACTACTCTCTAGGATTTCCTGTATGATGCTGAAAAGGAGGGAAGAACAAAGAAATGTTTTCTTCCTGACTTAGCAAGAACTCTTCTAAACCACTGACTACAATGTCAATTGTAACGTTGTCTTTGTAGGTGTTCTTTACCAAATTTAGGAAGTTGTCTCTCGTTTGCTGGGAGTTTTTTATTTATTTAGTCAAGACTAGATACTGGATTTTTCATTTACTCTTTCTGCTTGTATTATGGTAAATGATTTCTTCTTTAGCTTGTCGTTGTAATGTATCGTGTTAACTTACTGGTTTTTCAGATGCTGCGTTGGGGCTGACAAGATGACTCGGCTGCTAAAAACATCTGTCACCAAGCCCAACAACCTGAGTTTAACTCCCAGGAGCTACATAGTGGAAAGAGAAAACTAAGTCCCACAAGTTGCCCTCTGACCTCCATACAAAAACTATGGCATGCACACCACATACGCGTGCGCGCGCACACACACACACACACACACACACACACACTCACTCTCTCACACACACATACTCACACTCTTACACACACACACACACTCACTCTCTCACACACACATACTCACACTCTTACACACACACACACACACACACACACACACCAAAAAAAAAAGGACATTTTTATTTTTGTTGTAAATAAGGATGACTTTGCGGCTGGAGTAATAGCTCAGTTTTAAGAGCACTGACTGCTCTTCCAGAGGACCCATGTTCCATTCCTAGTACCCACATGGTAGCTCACAACTGTCTGTAACTCCAGTTCCAGGGAATTCTCACACAGACATGAATGCTGACAAAACACCAATGCACATGAAAAAAATTAAATAAATTATTAAGAAGGTTATCTCAACTTACCATACCTGGAATAAATGTCATTTGGGAGGAAAGGAGGGAGTGAAGGAGACAGAGAGAGCAGGCAATGTGAGGAGAAGGGAGGGGAGGAGAGAGGAGTAGAGAGGAGGGGAGTGGAGGGAAGGGAAGGAGAGGGGAGGGGAGGGGGAGAAGAGAAGAGAATAGGAGAGGAGAGGAGAGAATAGGAGAGGAGAGGAGAGGAGAGAGAGAAGAGAAGAGAAGAGAAGAGAAGAGAAGAGAAGAGAAGAGAAG
>CABHPQ010166882.1:28644-46952 GCA_902168405.1 Peromyscus aztecus
AGAGAAGAGAAGAGAAGAGAAGAGAAGAGAAGAGAAGAGAAGAGAAGAGAAGAGAAGAGAAGAGAAGAGAAGAGAAGAGAGAAGAACAGTTGTGATTCCGAGAACAAAAGGCAGTGACTGAATAGAGATTTATGGGAAGTAGAGCTCAGATCTTGCCCAGCTTGTCCGGGAATTTTTTTCTGTTCATGGGTGATTTGTTAACTGCTGTCTGGTCAGCCTTTCCAGAGAGTCAATTTTGGACTAATCCTCACATTTAGAGACACTAAAGCCAAGCCAAGATTGTTTTCCAGGAATAGGGTTTTATAGGAAGAGTCTGCTTCATATGTTGTGTAGAAATTGGTGAGTATTCTACTTCATATTTAAGAGCACAATCACTGCATGCAAAAAAGTAGTAATATTATAACTTGGAAAACACTAGGGTTTTTTTAAAGTTTTATTTTATTTATGTGTTTATGTGTGGGTAGGTATGTGCACGTGAATGCAGGTGACTTTGGAGACCAGAAGAGGGCATCGGATCCCCTGTAGATGGAGTTACAGACACTTGGGAGCTGCTCATTGTGTATGCAATGCACTGAACTCTGGTCCTCGTTGAGAGTGGTGCATGTCCTTAATCACCGAGTCATCTCTCCAGCACAACAAAGCACTATATTTCTTTTAAAGTCCCTTGCTTTTCAGAATAGACCTGGGTCCACATGGCAGTGGATATTGAAGTGGTCAAGGCTTTCATTCATGTTTTCAGAGTGCAATGGCACTGAATTGTTTAATCAGATACACTTCTCATCCCGTGTTGAGAGGAATCATCTGGGTGAGTTCATTAACGAGAACACCCACTGAAATTCTAGATTGAAAGATTGCTTTTAATAAGAAAACATGGGCCAAATGGAAATCCACAAATCCAATGCGTGATGCAGGAAAACCAGGAAATGGCCAATCATCTGTAAGATCTATAAGGCTTGTGCTTCTGCCTTCCTATCCTTCATGTTCGGTGAGAAATGTAATTTCCCAGTCAGGCTAAACTCCATGGTTTCTCTAGTATAGAAGTATCGAAGATCAGAGAAGAAAGGGCATAAAATCCGGAACAGAAGAAAAGAAACAAGAGCATAGGTAGCAAAAGAAAAATCTAAAACAGCCTGAGAAGGGGATCTGCCGCCTGAGAAGGGGATCTGCCGCCTGAGAAGGGGATCTGCCCCCGAGAAGGGGACCTGCCGCCTGAGAAGAGGATCTGCCCCCGAGAAGGGGTTCTGCCGCCTGAGAAGGGGTTCTGCCGCCTGAGAAGGGGTTCTGTTGTACCAGCAGCAGCAATCTCCATGAGCATTTTGCTGCCATAGTTTATACTTTTCCATTCTGCATGTGCAGTTATGAAAAGAGAAAATGAACGACAACTCTTGCTAGTTTGTTTTTATGTTCATAAATTGTGCTAATTTTCAATCAATCAGTGTTACAGTTATAAGATTATATTTAATTGCTGTCTGTGAAAACAGAATCAGCAATTTCAATGTCCTCATGCAAAGGATTACCATACACTCCACTTTTGCAGGGATGCTTTTCAAATACTGTGCTTTCATCTGCCACACATTAATATATCTTTCAGGAAAGTAGCTTCGAGAACAGTTATTAGAACACAAAGCTATGATTGTAATTATATTCACCGTTTTATCCTGTCTCGGGCTGTTTTAATTTAGTGTCATTATTTGAACGCCTAATAGTCACTCTGTTGATACTTGTTAAATAACCAGAAATACTTGCTAATGAGTTTTAAATGATATAATAATTAAGATCAAGTGTTTCACAATTAAATAGATGAAATTAGTTCACTACCTATGCCTTTGAGCAAGTTTTTAAAATCATTTGCATTAATCAAAATACATAATTAGTTTTTCCATTCAGTGGTCATTAATATGCATTCAATAATTCACATGTAGCTCTTAGCAAAAAAAAAAAACATGCACATAGTTCTAAAAAATGTTAGCTGTTATTACTTTGATGCATCATCATAGGCAAAGGCTATATATGATTATCTAATTTGCTTATTTGGCTACATAAATAATATGCAAATATTTTGTGATAATATGAAACATTTTTTCATTTCAAAATGGCACATGCTGGTGTTTAATCTCCAAGATTCATCAACAAACATGTAAATTAAAATTACCTAAGAATTTGCTTGTCTGTTGCTGCAGGGTAGAGTATGAGTGGCAGGTGATGAATGTCCATTTAACTAAGGAACTTCATAGAATCCCTGGAAAAGCACCAATTTCAGAGCTTTACCTTCCAGGATAGCCACATAGAAGAGGAAGTATATAGTCTCTCTTATTCCTGGACAAAGGAAAAGATAGAAAAGTAGAAAGCTTCCCTATATGGAAAATGGAGCAGGGCAGAGTAAGGGTGCAGGGGCAGAGTGGTAGACCTGAGAGAGTGTGGACATTGTAGTAAGATAGATCTAAATTTGGCTTCTTTGCTTAACAACTTGCTACCTAGGCTACTTAGCAATCTGTACCTCTGTGCCACATTTTCATAATGGCAATAAACATTTTTAACTACATTGCAGAGTTGTTGTGAGGCCAGAATGGAATCAGAGTCTTGGAAACATTCTCAATCTATTTTCTAATCTATATAACTTATTTACAAAATACTTTTTGAACATTCTGTAGCCGAGGGAAGTATTAAAATGCTTGCCAGAACCTGGTCTCACACTTGCTTACTCATTGCTTCTATAAGCATCCTTGGAGACTGAAAAGAATTTGTCTCACATTATTTTAGCTAAGCTGGAAACTTATTTTCCAGATGTATGTGTCCTTTAGCCAGTCAGTTCAAACCCAGATATCTTCTGGAGCAGAGATGGTTGATGCGGCTCAGATCTTTGGTTCTCTGGTAGCCCATGCTGGTTGGTGCTGACTCTCTTACTTCCTAGCTGTGGAATGGGAGCATCTCCTGCATGGAGTTAGTTCTCTGGCTCTTGGATCAGGTAACAGTTAGTTCTATGACAAAGGGTACAAGCTCTTCTTGAAAATAAAAAGCCATCATTATTAAAGATAGGAATTTGGAGAAGATGAGGAAGTCACATGGGTTCCAACTCATTTTGCAGGGTTCCAGCCCAATCCACAGGTTCCAGCTTCTCTTTGTATCCCCTCCCCCAAACCATCTCATCTTATAACTGTAGGCATCAGATTCCAGTAGCAACTCAAGAAACTCAAGTTCATATTATCTGTTTCCCATGCTTCCATATTGGATAGGTCCAAACACTTATAATAATACCCTACAAGCACAATGTGTATATATCTATATACTTCTATACATTTGTACTTACATCTATATTTATATGTAGCATATGACATTTCAAATAAATTAAGTCACAGAATAAGTGAAATTTTGTGTCTTTTTTTTTTTTTACTTAGCTTGTTTTTCAAGGTTCATTCTCTTGGCCTCATGCATCAATATTCTTTTCCTTCTTTAGTTAAATAATCGATTTTATGGCTATACCACCTTTTGTTCATTTGTTCATTGATAGACTTTGAACTGTTTCTACTTTTTAGAAGTAGACTGAGGTGAAATATGCACGACATTGTGAATGAACTAAATAAGGGTGGTTGTAGACTTTAAGATGTGTTGCTTAAACTTCACCTTGATTTAAAAAAATAAGGTTATAAAGTTGGTTTCCTTTTGAGAAAAAAAAACACCTCATGTATGTGTAATTGTTCGGAATGAAACTGAAACAACATCACTGAAGTTCATAAGTGGCAAACTGCAGTAAAGAACAGCTGTGTGGTCATTAAACTGGACATTCTGTGTGATAAGATCAGAGCTTTCATATTTGACTACAATCTGCTTCGTATATTATTCTTTGCTCTGCTATTTTGCTATGAGTCTGCCATTGATTGACTTCTTGACATGCTCATAAAATCAATTTACATCCAAGCTCTGAGAATAATTCTCTTAATAGGTCGCTGCTTTCACCATTTAGCCAACCGAGACACATTTCTTTCCACACCACTCCATACTTATTTAGGAAGGCATTTGGTAACACTTATCAGCCTGCACATGCCAACAATTAGATGTCGATAGAATTTCTATGCTCAATCTTTTGTATGCAAGGACCATACTAGCTAAACAGTTTTCTGAACTCATTGGTTTTTTTCTGTTTGTTTGTTTGATTTTTTTTTGACCATGTAGTGACTTTAGACACATCAGATATAGGTCCACTACATCTTACCATCTCTGTCTCTCCTAAAAAGAGCATGGTATGGAAGGACAATACCCCTAGCCAGGTTCCTCTCCCAATATTTGTTTAGCTTTTCTCATAAGTGTGGCTTTTCTTTAAGCTGGTAACTCAACTTTCTTCTTTGATGTTTTATTTCTTTCTTAGTTCAAAGATCCGCAGGGACTATCCTTATCCTATTGGTATCCCTCCCTCCATGGGCAGCCACACACACTGTGCCTCTTGCACTGAACACCAGGCTTACATTTAGTGACTAGAATATATACAAATTATCTCCATCTTGGCTGTACCTTCCATTTTTGATACTCTTTTTCAGCACACCCAGTGTGGTTTATTCCATTTCATCATTCAGGTCTCAAATTATTTGGTACCTCCTCAGAGCAGGTATCCTTCACTAAAGCATCTTCCTCAATCATCCCCCATTTCGTTTGCTATATCTCTCAGTATCTTGCTAGATGTCATTATCCTTGACAAACAGCATTTTACTTGACTACTTTGCAGCTGCTTCTCACTGTTTATGGAATAAATCTCAAACAGTTAGAAAACCTATGCTATTTATATTTTTACTGAATGGCTAATCATGCAAATAAATGTACAATAATGCAAATAAATGTAAAACTGCAAAGTGAACCATGATGGCATTGTAATACAAGATACTATAAAAGAAGGGGTATTTCTTTTAGCTCATTAGACTTATTTGGGGTGGCGGAATATAATCAGTCGGTGTACTTTTAAATTTTAATTTGGAAATGTTGTTGATAATTCATGCTGACATGAAATTGACCATTTTATTATAGTGGACTTAAAAATTAGAAATCTGGTCTGTCAGTGTAACCACATATGCCTGCTTCTCAGTAATAAGATGATTTGGAAATAGTAGGAAGAGCCAGGAGATAAGAGTGGAGGCAAGAGCATCTGTCATTAGATGGGGAAAGAACAGGAGGGTCAGTGAAGAAGAAGGATAACCCAAGGAAGGGCCTGTGTCATGAGTGACAGTTGCTAAGCCTGATGCTAGATGACGATGGAAAACTTTCTATTAAATTCATTCATCTGAAGGTAAGATTACCAGTTGTTTCAGTATTATTACTGGATAGATTGTGAAAAGAGCAAGGCTGAGTGTACCCATATTGTTGTACAATATGTGACTCCTACATACACAGCTACACACAATCAACTTCCTCTTTGTTACCTTGGGCAAAGGATGGACATTTCTGTGACCCTCGGTTTTACAATCTGTAACTTGAACAGTCCGTACTATCTTTAAGGTTTAAGACTTAAACGATACAACGTGGAAAATGCCTAGAACACCATATGCATTCTGTAAATGTAGAATTCACTTTTCTCATTTGCAAGTTCTTAGAAATCATCCTATCACTATCACCTGGCCAGAACCTTTTGCCCTAGATGGAAAAATGCCAAGATGGAAAAATCCCAAGTTAGTGAAGAGAAGCTCTTCTAGCATTAGTGAGGTCTCCACTGTCTAGGGCTACCCTAGCGGACCCAGAAGCTTATAGCTTGAAATTCTAAGAGCTTGAGGTCTGTTGTTCCAGGCCTTAGAATCCAGACACATGTGGCTTTCAATAGTCAGACTGAAGGTATATTGCTTTAACCATCTGCAGCCCTGGCACTGCGCTGCCATGACAATTATTAGCTTTGGGTGGCAATGAGAGGTAGCATCAGACAATGCCTGGGGGGGCAGGGATAGCAGCTCAGGTTTGGGACCCTCAGTGTCAACAAGGGCTGTGTTATGTCTTGGGCTCACGACATTAACACCCTTGTAACAGTGGACCACTTCCTCCTAACTCTTATCAACCAGGACCCACAGTTTCTCATCTCTGCTTCTGCTCCCCATTGTTTCTGCCGACAGCCACTCTCGAGAAGTCTTCAGGTGTCCTCTCGGTGCTGTTTGTTAGTGCTGCTGCTGCTGCTGCTACCCATGTTGCCATCTCCTCTTCAGGTCACCCTTTAGCCCATTCTATTAATGATAAAGATCAAAAGCAGGCAAGAAAAGACCACTAAAGAGAAATCTTTCCTTGGATCTAATTTTCATTGCCAAGGGGCAGCACAAGTAGGTGTTTCCTGCCGGGCGGTGGTGGCACACGCCTTTAATCCCAGGACTCGGGAGGTAGAGGCAGGCGGATCTCTGTCAGGTTGAGGCCAGTCTGGTCTACAGAGCAAGTTCCAGGATAGCCAGGCTGTTACGCTTGAGGAAGCCTTGTCTCAAAAACAAACAAACAAACAAAACAAAACAAACAAATAAACGAACAAAAAAGAAGGTGTTTCCTGAATTCCTAGGAAAGTAATCTGAAGATTCTACTTACATAACCACCGTGAGTAAAGTGGCATGATTGAATCAATCATGCACATAAAAGACTGTGTTTGGCCAGGCGGTGGTGGCGCACGCCTTTAATCCCAGCACTCGGGAGGCAGAGCCAGGCGGATCTCTGTGAGTTCGAGGCCAGCCTGGGCTACCAAGTGAGTTCCAGGAAAGGCGCAAAGCTACACAGAGAAACCCTGTCTCGAAAAACCAAAAAAAAACAAAAAAAAATCATGATACGGCGCGATGGTACTTACAATAAAGGCCTATCAATAATAATAGTAAATAGTTAATTCTTTAATGGTATCTAATATTGCTAGAGTTTTCCTGCCTGGCCCACGGTCAGGATAAATCTCTTTCACCTGCCAGTCCCACAGCCGCTCAGACCCAACCAAGTAAACACAGAGACTTACATTGCTTACAAACTGTATGGCCGTGGCAGGCTTCTTGCTAACTGTCCTTATAGCTTAAATTAATCCATTTCCATAAATCTATACCTTGCCACATGGCTCGTGGCTTACCGGCATCTTTACATGCTGCTTGTCCTGGCAGTGGCTGGCAGTGACTCCTTCTGCCTTCCTGTTCTTTCTTTTCTCTGTTTGTCCCACCTACTTCCTGCCTAGCCACTGGCCAATCAGTGTTTTATTAGCAACACATTTGCCATACAGAACATCCCACAGCAATCTAACGATTATTTATTCAGTCAAACTCATGGAGAGAGTTGAGTAATTTTATCTGCCTTAAATTTTGAATAGCTCTAAACAGGGATTACATAAATCCTTTGTTCAAAAACAAGAAGGAAGAGGAGGAAGAAGGGGGGAGGAGGAGGAGTGGGATGAGGAAGGGGGAGGAGTGGGCAGAGAGGAAGCAGGAAGAGAGGAGCTGGGAGGAAGAGGGTAGAGGGACAGGGAGGAAGAGGAGGAAGGGTAGAAGGAGGAGGAAGGAGAGAAAGAGAGAGAAAGTCTTATATATGGGTAGCAACTCTTAAGTTTTCTATTAACATCTGGTGGATGTCTTATTACATCTGTAAAGCACTGAGTTTATGTCCTAACCTTTGGGGTTTCTCCTTGTAAAGTCTACTTTCTAACTAATTCATTATCCTATCTATTGGTTTCCTGATTACTTTGCTTCCTATAGGAACCACTTAATGTATTTTATTACTATACAACAGTAAATAGATATCTTTACTGTTCAAAATTTTAAGTGAGCCTGAATCTCTCAAGATATCTGTGCCTACTTCTACTTTGTAATTTTTGGTTCAGACCAGATACAGTCAATGCAAAACAAGATATTCATGTCTGATTTCAACTCTTCAAGGATGTTGAAAACATTATGGCCATATATGCTTTGTTTTTTTACTATTTCTAGCTTGTTTAAAAGATTTATATTTATTATGTGTATGTGACTGTACATGGGCATGTAAAGTGATTTCAGAAGCCAAAAAAGGGCATTGGATCCCCTGAAACTTTCATTACCAGCATGTGTGAGCCACCCAGTGTGGGCCCAAACCTGAGTCCTCTTCAAGAGCACTAAGTGGTCTTAACCACTAAGCCACCAGTCCAGCCCTCCTGTGTCTTGTCTGACAATGAGTTCTGGACACCTCAACCACACTTAAACACTTCAGAAACTGGACCCACTTTAAATGTCTCTTCTCTAGACTGTAGATGACATTTGTCATAGAAGGCAGTTCCCTAGAAACTTACCTTTTCTCAGACTGAGCAACCAAAGGAACTACCAGTCAGAGCAAATGTCCCAGTACCAGGCAGCAGGGACTTGTGCATTGAATATAGAGACAAAGGAGACCAGTTAGTCTCCTCCATAGCAGTTTTTCTCAAGTCCCATATGCAGCTTGTGTTAAAAGACCTTGACTTTCTTCTACATGGCAAAGCAGTGTGATGCTGTGTATCCAGTCTCTATGTCTGGTTCTCTCTCCTCCCATGGATTCCAAGGTGTCTTTGCAAATGAAGATTTTTACGTGGTGGGACCAAATAAGAACCCAAGAAACATGCTCTGTGGCTGAGTTGGCACTTCCTGGCTGAAATATTTGTTACTCCTGGCAGATCTCAGGGAGGAAAATAAAGCTTGTCTTGCCAGAGCCTCAGTGGCCAATGACTGCCATGCCAAAAGTGTACTCCAGGGAAAGAACACTAGGGTGAGAACAGCATTGCAATTTACATTGCCATTCCATTTTATAATGGGGAAATAGCATTGCTTTGTGAGGAATTAAGGTTTTTTAATTATGAGAGCACTGTATGAAGTGTCAGCTGGAGTATGTTTATTGAAATGCATCAATACATTAGACAAATGTTAGACAAATTAAGCCTTGTTGATTTACCCATGGCAGCCAAACTGACAAATTTCTATTGAGCCTGTTAGAAATCTGGCTGTGACCCACTCAAATGACAGTTTTGAGTCAAAGCTGAATAGGACCATATATAAAGTGTGTGTTAGTGTGTGTGCATATGTGTGTGTGTGTGTGTGTGTGTGTGTGTGCTCTTGCCCTTGATGAAAAACAAAGACAGATGAGAAAACTGTTTATCCTGTGAGCGCCAAGCATCATACTGAGTCCCTTTTAAATGTTCAAGTTTGGTGCCTTAAGTCTGTTATCTGTGTGTGAGGAAAACAACATTGCAACGGCAGGAGAAATGGAGAGGAGAATGAGGTAGGAAGAACCCCATCAACAGGAATGATAAACCAGGTTTTAATGACAAAGTCACTTTGCCAACTGTAACTCGGGTGCTAGGTAAGATGATCTGACTTCATTAGTTGATACCCAGGCTCCCAAAGCCATCATCAGCCTGGAAGAAAGCCATATGTGTTGGTCATACAAATGGACATTGATTTTTCAATAAACTGGAACCCAAATCCAACATCACTCCATGATATCTTTTCTCAGGAGAGAGTATTTCTCGCTCATGCCTGGCACTGCATCTCAGCTCTTATATTACAAGAATTACATGGGTGAAGCAAAGTAGAAAACATCAGCTCACTTAAGTCATGTGATAAATGAGGCAATTAAGGCAATTAGATGCACAGTTACTGAGTTATATCTGTTTTGCTTTGTAAAATATCATTTTCAGTAGGATCATCTGTCTTACCATACTTGACAGCATTAGAATTTTGTGGAGCAGAAAAATTATGGTTCGTTACAATGAAAACAGTGCCCACTCTCCTAACAGGATAAAGCAGCCACTGTCTCTAAGTTGGAGGTTGTGATTCCTTAACCCTTTCTCTGAAAGAAGACACAACACATTTCACATTGGCTTACATTGTTTCAAATATATCTGTTTTCTACAAATACACAGCTGGCTACCCAGGGACTGAGAGGTAAGTGGACAGAATTGCATTTTCCCCCAACACATGATTTACCAGGTGCATCCTTTCAAAGGAAAAGACAGAATGATACTGTAACAGTTTGCACCTTCTGTGAAGAGTTACCGGAGTGAAGGAACAAGTTGCTCTCTTGTCCAAGGCTGTCAGGAGCACAGTGTTGCCCATCAACAACCAACCACATTTCCTTCATATGCAGAATTTGTTGCTCTAGGAGATGTATATACATCTGCAGAGGCATTAAGGAGTCTCTGGAAAAGAAAGTCAGGAGCCATTTTGTTTGAGGAGAGTCTCCAGGGAATGGCAGGAGACCTATTTAAGGTGTTTGGCAGGTCCAAACACCAGACACCATGAGGTGAAACAAATCATAAGTGACAAAGTTACTTTGACATACTGAGCAGGTAGAGCCAACTTCTTGACAAGAGAGACATCCGGAAATTGTACACAAACCAAATTATGTTCCTTTGCACCCACAAGCTTGGTTTCTTTTGTTTTATACTCTTGAGCTCATATCTAAAAGTGAGGAAAATTTCAAATTGGAGAAAGGATTATTTTGGCCAACACACATGATCCACAGTTTGCTGAAAAGTGACTGTCTAGTGTACATGTTCACAAATATCCACACGCCTTCTTCCTCCTTTTCTGTTACCTTTTGGGAGCACTGGAGAATTCTTGAACTATTACCTGGATGGTTTGGGGTCAACTAAGTCAATGCTGTCATGGAATGGTGCTAAGACAGAAATCTGCTGACACGGGATTCTTAGGGGAATCACTGAGAATTGTAAGCTGAGCAAATGAGGAGAATCTAGGAGTTGCAGCCAAGAAAGCATTCTTGACTTGGAAGTGGCACTGGAGAGATGGATCTGCTGTTAAGAGCTTTTGCTGCTCAATCTGGAGGGCAGAGCTTGGATCTCAGAAACCAGCACCCACTTCAGGTAACTCACACACTCCTGTACTCTAGCTCCAAAGGATCTGTTACCTTCTTCTGGCCTCTGTGGGCATATATCACACAACTATACACACCCAGACATAGCCACACAATGACACACACAAAGAAAAGAAGATGTAAAAGCTATTAGGAAGTGAATAGAATTTAAATCGTGTATGTGTGTTTTAAGTTGATAATGCCTTCTGGCCCTTTGGGTTGTTTTTTAATTTCATAAGCACCCCCTAACTGGAGAGTTGGTGGTGGTCATGATGTACCAGACTCACTGGATTCTTCAAATCTTGATAATAAGAATTTAGAATCAGAGGAGAATAAAATGTACAGCATAATATTGACACTGGCTGGGCATTGACTAACAATCTCTCAAAATACAAAACTTCCATTATACTGAGCAAAAGGATACAGCTTGGTGAAGCCAAGATAATGTTCCTTATTCCTTCCCATCAAATCTCCATCTTCAACACTGACTGTGAGGAAGGTAAGATCAAGACACTTACTCAACCAGTTCAGAAAAGACTACTATCTTCTCAAACCCTTATTCTTGGAGTATTTATGCCTCAAAAATACTTCCCTTTAAAAAGAATAGCATAGTTTCTAAGGAAAAATATGAAACAAATGAATGAAATCCTTAATGGCCTATACTTTCATTATTCCTGCGACTCATTTTTAAAGATATTCATGAATGCTTGGTTTTTCAGATGAATTTTAAAAGAAAGAGATTTCATTAGAATAGTTGGGGAATTACATATAATTTACACATTGATCTGAATTTAATTAACATTGTTATGCTATTGAATTTCCTTAACCAAAACATATTCAAGCTTAATTATATGCACTTCAGTGGAATTACATAATTTTCCCTATAAAAGTCTTGCAAGTCTGCTACACTGATTCATGGATTTTAAAATAATTTTATTGCTATTGAGCTGGATTTTTGTCTCCAAGTTCTCTAATTAGCTCTATTGAGTTTTGTGTAATGGTCTTATATTGATACCATTTATTTCTCCTCATGCTACTTCACTTTGAGAAAATAGTATGTTTGACTCATTTTTTCAGTATTTCCAATTCATTTTCCTTTCTTGCTTTGTTGAATTAATTTGGATTCCTATTCTAATTGCTATGGCATAGCCAAGCATTTTTATGTATGAGTTAAAAATAAATTTTAATGTAAAAGTTTTGTCACAACTTTGGTGGAAATGCTTCTCGTGTTTCTCTATTAAATGTACTGTTTACTGAATTTTATATATTTTTTCATTCATTAAAGAACTTATTTCATTTCTAGTTTGAAGTTAGTAATGGTATTAATTCATAAAAAATACATTTTGTAACAATGCATAATATTCTCTAAATCTTACTTTTTAGAAATTATGTTAATACATTTCCCAATGCTACAACATATACTTCAATAATAAATGCCATTTGATAATTTGTATTATTCTCTGAAAAATTACTGATTTTAACTTGTGACTCTGTGTGTGTGTGTGTGTGTGTGTGTGTGTGTGTGTGTGTGTGTGCTTGTGTTTATAAACAACATTAATCTATTTCACCCCTGGTTTTTTTTTTCCTTATTTTTCTGGTTTTGTAAGAAAATTGTGGAACATAACTGAATGAGTATTTAAGGTTCTTAATATTTTGAATGCTTTGGAAAATTTATTTAACAGAAATTATCTGTTCCTTAAGAGTCAATTAGAACTGACTCAAATTATTTTTTTTTTTTAGTCAGGATAGATTATTAATACGGTTATTGTTGTATTCAATTTTACCTCTTCCTGAGCCACTTAAATAATCTGAATTTCTCAAAAACATCCTGTCCTTTCTTTGGCTTTACGATGGCTTATATTATTGTTTTCTTGTTACTATTGTTTACAGCATTCTGAGAGGAGTTATGAATTCTGTACCACCAGTTATTTCATCACTTCTCATTATTAAAATACATTTACTCAGGAAAATAAATTACTAACTTCCTATTTTATTCATTATAGTTGTTTCATACCCTTCACTAATGAGTGCCCATCAGTCTCCTCTTGCCCCTGAATTAATGTGAATTATTTCTACTTTAGAAGTTTTGTTTTGTTTTGTTTGTTTTGTTTTTCGAGACAGGGTTTCTCTGTGTAGCTTTGCGTCTTTCCTGGAACTCACTTTATAGCCCAGGCTGGCCTCGAACTCACGGAGATCCGCCTGGCTCTGCCTCCCGAGTGCTGGGATTAAAGGCGTGCGCCATCACCGCCAGGCTAGAAGAAGTTTTTAAGAGCCACAATAGAGACATCTGGAATTAAGTTAGATTTTGTAAAGTTTTGCAAACTTTTAAGCAATCATTGTGATTATATAGAAGGGATGTATGGGAAAGCTTATGTCTATAAAAGGCTAGTGACTGTTCATCCTATTCTCTTCTTTCTTTTTGTCTCTAAGCAATTAGCTTAGTGACATATCAAACCATTTTAGTGGTTTCATCCATTTGCCTGCTCTCTACATATTACATAAAATTATTCTTAGTCATTTCTAACCTAGAGATATGCTTCATAGTCAATCAGAAAATTACAGAAATAAATAAATAACTGCAGGCAAAGAATTTCAACATATGACAATAAACTGAGTATAAGTTATAACCCATCTTCAGGATTAGGATTCTATCAACTAGCCAAATGATCCTTCCTCTGTCTTTCAGAATGCTCACTATTTTAAAGCAAATTTTTTTTCTGATTATAAAACAAAGCAAAAGTTTTAGAAAAAATATAAAGGAGAAATAAAAGCTACTTATTATTTGCCCACTCATAGATAAGAACAATAAATAATTTATAATGTTTCTTTTTGTCTATCTATATAGGTATGTGTATATTCATGCATATGCATGCATTTGTGTGATGTGTGTGCGATGTGTGTGTGTGTGTGTGTGTGTGATGGAAATTTCTCTCTAAATTCAGAGATCGTGAGGCTTGAAACATAGCTCAGCAATTAAGAACACTTGCTTGTGCAGGGGACCAAAGCTTGGTTCCCAACACCATGTTAATTGAGTCACAACCACATCAAGTGGGTCACAGACACTGGTAACTCCAGTTCCAAGGGATCTGAAACCTCTCTGCTCTGTGCTGGCACCTGCATGCACCTGTGCACTCTCTCTCTCTCTCTCTCTCTCTCTCTCTCTCCTCCCCCACCCCCCCACGCACACACACGTACACACACAAAGATATATATATATATATATATATATATTAAAAACAAGAGGGAGTATTCCTAAAAGTATTTTAGCTAGGAGAAGCTGGAAGAATTTAAGGGCTGAAGGATGGGCAGGAACGCTGTAAAATGCTGTCTTCTGGGCATGATGTGACTATTGTACTCAGGAATACAGCAGCTGTGGTTACCTATGCAACACCTGTGTGAGCTTGAACTAGTCAAATTTTCAGGATGGACCAGGGAGAGGCTCATGAGCTGAGGAGCGATTGGCAATTAATGGGTCCTGAGAGAGGAGTCATTTTCCTATAGCTGTGCAGCCACTTTTAAGTTACCAAGGGCTTCAGTGAGTGGTACTGCAACTGTGCACTTACGCTCAGCACTAATTGGGTTTGGTGGGACATAAAGAAATAAAGGAAAATAAATAAGATGTTGATGGGAGACGTAATGGTGGGAGTCTAGGAGGGACTGGAAGAGGAGAGTAGGGATTAATCTGATCAATACTTTTTTATACATGTATGACATTTTCAAAGAACAAATGAAATTTCATCAAAACAAAACAAAAAGTGAATTATGATTGGGAAGACAATAAATATCATCTTCAATGTAATTTAAAACATAAACTTAGGGATAAATTATTAAATTGCTTTTGATTGAGTTTAAAACAGGGTAATAGAAATTACAGCATATATCAACCTTTAAAAAAATTCCATGCTCTCTTAGATCATCATTTTCTAAATCACTGTGTTCATTGGGACAGGAAATATTACTCCAATTACTGCTTTGGTTTTAAATTATGCAGACTGTGTCATATTTTTCTTTTGAGCAAGCGTTTACTACATTTAAATCCCCTTTGTTTAGGATCAACATCGTTTGGTTTTGCAGATAGTACAAAATGCACTTCATCATCCTCAGGCCTTGCGGCCACAGCTTCCTCACTGTTTTCTCCTACTGGGTTGACACGGGTGTAAAAAGGAAAAGTGGGAGTTCACTATGGTCTGCTGGTGGAGCTAATGATAATTTTAACCAGTTTCTGTGTAATGGAACTTAACAAAACTGGAGAGGGTGATGATGATCGAGACAACAATGATAATCTTAGAAGTGTAGAGCACAGTGTCTAGACAGTTAAATCACTATATAAATTATCAAAACCAAGATGTCAAATTGGAATTTTTATTTCATTGTCATCTGAACTTCTCCTGTACTTACTATTCTGCTACAAGTTACATAACTGTTGTAGTTCCTTCAAAACGTAGATAATGGCCCATGTATTTTGTGTTCGAGAGCTTTGTTTCAGGAGGAAAATAGACATCATTTTAGTGAGACTCATCCCTGGAATGTGGGACATTCAGTTAGCATATGTATTGGAGTTATTTACAAAACCATTAAGGGGAGGGGTGGCCCAAAGGCAGCTGCTTCTTTGAAAAGCCCAGCACAGCATGGTTAAGGACTCATGAAAGGTGCATCCTAAAAATCCCTGCACAATGTACAAGCAGCTAAGCTGATGGAAAGACTCCCTTCCCCAGCAATTATTATGACCTGAAGGAGGGGCCTTCAGATTTTTTTCAACTTTCAGCTTTGTGTGTTTCATTCTTCTTAGTTTCCTGAGTCTTACTGTCTTAGTTACTTTTCTATTGATGTGAAAAGACAGTGTGTTCAAGGTAATCAATAAAAAAAGCAGTTAAATGGGGGCTTGTTTACAGTTTCAGAAGGTGACTCCATGATCATCAAGGAATAGAGCATGGCAGCAAGCAGGCAGCTTAATGCTAAAGAAGTAGCTGAGAGTTTACATCTTATAGACAGTTGAGGCACAGAGGGCGGGGGGCGGGGAAGGAATGGTGGAATTGTGTGGGCTTTTGAAAACTCTAAGCCCACCCCCAGTGACATATCACCTCCAACAAGGCAACAACCAAACAGTTCTACCAACTGTGTCCCAAGCATTCAAATATATTATCCTACGGGGGGACATTCTCACTAAAACCCCACACTGATGAACTTTCCTTCTCCCTCTAGGAGGGAATATTCCAATTCATAGGATATAGCTGAACAACATCACTACTAAGCAGCCTCTGCTCCTGGAGAAAGGCAGCATTAAAATATAGCTTCATAATTAAAATTCACATGTGGCCACGATGAAAGTATAATCTGTCTGCAGGCTTTTCAAAGCTGTAGTAAAATTGGGGCAGGGGTCCAGAGCAGGGTGGGCTAGAAACAATAAAAGGCTAAGCCCTGGGTTCCAGTGGATCATCAAAACTCATGTATGTGAATATTCCTGAAGGTGCAAGTCTTATTGCAAATGACCCAAGCTGATCCAACCTCATGGCTCCAAAGCTAATTAGCCAGACAGTCTCTTGGCCCGAGTGAAAATAAAATGCTGGTCAGTACAGAAAGATGAATTTTGTGGCAAAATCACTCAGTTAAAGTAGCTGTCATTACTTGTCAATACCCCTCTTGCCACGAGGTAATGGTGGAAAAATGGCTCCAGTTTGATATATTTCTGGAAAAAAGGCATCCATTCATTCAGATTGCTCATGATTCATTTGTTTTGGAAAAGGTCAGAATACCAAGACTGTTTAAAAATTCACTTCAGTCCAAACTCAATTTTTCACATTAAATTTAAGATCTTATATTTTCAAATATTTTAAACTATTTCATTCTAATTTAATTCTAGCTCACTGTTATGCATAATGCATTTTACATGTTAATTCACTATTTGAAAACAAAGCTTTTTAAAAGACTATTAATGTTTTTATGGTCATGGTTAGCATTTACACACTCTGTTTCATTAGTTAACATTTTCTGAAAACACAGATTTGAATGACTGTTTGGAATCACTGATAGAAAAAAGTCTAGATTCTGTTCCCTTCTTGTTACACTAGTACATGTATGGCCATGCCAGAAATTATCTTCTAGAACTGTATTTGAACCACAAGTTTTGTTTAAATACAATTTTTAACTTCTAGTGTGGGAAAGTGAGATAGGGAGTTTATGATGACTTATTTCACAGCCGAGGAATGAACCACGAGTGCCAATGACTGGAAATAATTAGTCACCCTTTGAATAATGTTTTGATTTACATTTGGGGGTTGGTGTCCATAGGAAAGACTATGCTGAAATTTCCCCTCAACGTGTATAACTTTGCTTGTCAAACCCATTAATAGTTTCTGGTTCTGTTGTTTGGATATTCAATAACTGCTTTGTGCCGGGAAGAGACAGCAGTGTGAACAATATTTTCATTCAGTCGTTTCATCAGTAACCCTGAGGTACCCATTATATGTCAGGCAGAGTTCTATAATATTGAGAAATATCAGTTAAAAATGATGACATTCTAGCCTTCCAAGTGTTTACATTCCATTTAGTAGAACAGGGAGAATTAAATAGAAGATAAACATAATAAATATTATACATTCTTTTAGAAAGCAAAATATGTTACTTGAAAAAGAAAGGGAGGCGGGGACAAGGTGGGATTTCTGGGTAAGGTAGCAGACTAAGAGCTGCCTCCGTGTAACCTAGTGAAGGGGAAGAATCAGAAAGGAAGAACAAACTTGATCCCAAAGACAGAAGTGGAGCAAGAGAGCCAGAAACTCACAAGGGCAGCTACAGGACCTAAAACACTGGAAGGACAGTTGCAAAACAGACAATTCACATAGAAAGAAATCCAAGCTGAATACAACTCCTTATGTGGGGCTCCTTAGTCAGGGAGAAGCAAAAGACCCCTACCAAAGGTAAACCAGATGGCCCTGGTATAGAGAGATTGCTGTCCTACCCACAGATCTCACAGGCCTCAAAGACAGTTGTGGGATTTGGTGAGACAGTGATTTTCCCAGTAGATGGTTCAGAAGTGGAGCAGAATCTCCCTGTCACTCTCTTCGATTCTGATGGCTTGGCCAGGTTCTATCTTGACAGTGAATTTATTGTTTGAAAAAATTATTCTGGAAGCCCAAGAAAGGCGAACAGTCACAAGACAAAGAGCCTGAATTTGCTCTGCTCCAGACCCATGGCGAGAGAGAGCCCTGAAAAGCAATTTGGGGGGGGGGGTGATAAGATTAAGTGCAGCTGGGTTGGCAGGAGGCATCTCTGAGGCAGTTAAGTGGATAAAGAAGGTATCCATGCCGGGTGGGCGGTGGTGGCGCACGCCTTTAATCCCAGCACTCGGGAGACAGAGCCAGGCGGATCTCTGTGAGTTCGAGTCCAGCCTGGTCTACAAAGTGAGTTCCAGGAAAGGCGCAAAGCTACACAGAGAAACCCTGTCTCGAAAAACCAAAAAAAAAAAAAAAAGGTATACATGTCCTGGATTGCTGAGAACAGATCTCATCAACTGAGGATAACCA
>CABHPQ010166883.1:5529-36025 GCA_902168405.1 Peromyscus aztecus
GGAAGGAAGGAAGGAAGGAAGGAAGGAAGGAAGGAAGGAAGGAAGGAAGGAAGGAAGGAAGGAAGGAAGGAAGAATGTGGTGATATTGTGTTCCTCAAAACATTGTGCACCCTAATAAATTTACCTGGGGTCAGAGAACAAACAGCCACTAGATACAAAGGCTAGAAAATGGTGGCACTCACACCTTTAATCCTAGCATTCCAGAGACAGAAATCCCTCTGGATCTCTGTGAGTTCAAGGCCACATTGGAAACAGCCAGGCATGGTGACACACACCTTTAATCCCAAGAAGTGAGCCTTTAATCTCAGGAAGTGATGGCAAAAACAGAAAGATATATAAGGCATGAAGACCAGAAACTAGAGGCATTTGGCTGGTTAAGCTTTCAGGCTTTGGAGCAGCACAATTCAGCTGAGATTCATTCTGGATGAGGACTCAGAGGCTTCCAGTCTGAGGAAACAGGACCAGCAATAACTGGCCTCAGGTTTGATTTTATTAATAAGACTCTCTAAGATTCATGCTACAGAAGAAGAAGAAGGAGGAGGAGGAGGAGGAGGAGGAGGAGAAGGAGGAGAAGTTGTTAGCTGTTTGGGGACTGGAGAGACAACTCAGCAATTATGAGCACTCGCTGCTCGTACAAATGTGTGTGGTCTACAGAACCTACATCAAGTGGTCAACAGCATGTAATTCTAGTTCCATGGAATCTGATGTCCACTTTTGGCTTCCACAGGCACTATCACACAGTTAGTGCAAACACACATGTTCGGACAGACACACATACACAGTCACAAAATAAATGAAGTAAATCTTTTACAATGGTTATCTGTGCCCTGTCTATGCTGTTTGCTGCATTATATCTGAAGCTACTGTGGAGAAAGAACTGGGTTTGCATAGCTGTACTGCCTCTGAACAGCCATGCCACTGCACACAGTTATAACACAGAGGGCACCGGGCTAGAGACTGAAGGCACAGCTTTGGCTTCTTCATCTGTGCAATGAAGATTTCCAATATTCCTTTCCTCACTGAGTTGGTATCCGCCCAGCCCTGATGATTCCACCCTTAGAAAACTACCGAATCTTTCACAACGAACATGTGGATGTGCAAAGGTTGGACACTAGACCTGTTTTTCCAGCATGCTATGGTTTTCATTCCAGTTCTATTAAAAGCTTACTCTATATTCAAAATCCAAATGCTAGACCATCATTCTTTTTTCTATCTAGAACCTTCTCAAATACCTCAGGACTAACTTCCTTCTTCCTCTAATGTTTTCTATGTTGTAAGATAGTTGTGAGACACTGTTATTCATTAACATCCCTTATAATATCTTCATGGAGATTATAAGTATCTTAAGTATATTGTTGAACTCAGTTATTTTTCCTATGTGTTACCACTCACAACTTGCAAATACATCATTCATTGAGTAGACAAGATTACCCAGAAGTTGAATTTGGCTGCCTGATCTTTATATTGGGACATCTGGAAAACTGATACTTGACACTAATCCAAGAGAAAACATTTGGCTTGGTCACACAAGTGATTTTTCTAGAATGCTCCAAGTAAAGATAGCTTTGTTAGTTGAATGAGTGAAAGTATTTTTTTCTGGAAGTATGCTGGCCACAGTTTATCAGTCCTGAAAAGCATTACCCCTTAGTTATCATTGGGCACCATTACACAATGGACTCATAATTGCAATTCATATATGCAAGATAAAATGAAATGAAGAAGTATTTATTTTGAAACAAGATGGGGGATGGTGCTCTGATCTATGGGGGAAGGTGATAAAAATATCTTCTAGCAGTATACTGTAAAAGTATCTCAGGAAAATGTTTGCCTCCTTCCCAGTGCTGCTGCAGTGAGAAAGCATATATCCTTCCATGATACAGTGACAGATGGGGAAACTTCATTCACCCTGGATTGCACATGGTATAATTCAGAAATAGAAGAGCCAGGGCATGCACACCTGTAATCCTAGCTCTCAGAAACCTAAGGCAGGAGCATATGGAGTCTGAAGCCAGCCCAGGCTACATAGTGAAGCCCTATTCCATTTCAAACAGCAAACAAACAAAAAAAAATACAATTAAATAAGAAGCAAACACTGGGAATGGGGAATTTATATGCAGAATAGCTCAGTTTAACCAGTTCATTTAATAACCCCCTGATCTCTTGAGAACAGCCATAAATTTAGATACAAAGTTTCTGTTCCACAAAGCTACTATAATCCAGTGTCTTTCAAGGCATTGTTCCTGGATCTTTGATCATCTCTCCAGTGTACTTCTCTGTTTAACTTTAGAAAGATAATTCTGAAGAATCCTGACAGACAGTCCAGATGTGTTACTCCAGGAAAACATCCCTGACTTTGTTCTGTGGATTAGATGGCACTCTGCCTGAACCCATTGCATCATAGGCTTCCTATCATTCAAAAGCATACAGTAACTCGTGCAATCAATCCCACTCATCCCCACCCCCCAGCTCTCTAACTACAAGCACTTTCAGAGTACACAATGTATATTTTTAATTGCTTTTTCTTTACATTGCCTAGTACAAGGTTGTCCCATAAAGGCCAACAAGACATTCTGGGGAAAAATATCAAGAAGAACATAGACAGACTTAACAAACTGTCTAAACACAGAGATGTTTTTCTCAACAACACTCAGTCAGTGTGTTTCTGACCACACAGCCCACATCTCCCAGTGCAGGAAAGGGGAGACTGACTAATCTTCCTGTCTCCACTTCTTACGTCACTGTCTTACTATGTGGATGTCATGTCTGCGGGGGAATGAACAGATCATGCAAAAACACCTTAAAACCACTGTCAGCACCCCCAAGGAAGAAAGACCATGAGGAAAATGGCAGCACAGGATTCTAGCTCCTGTTCACTTCTGTGACAGGTGTATAGAGGCGCCTGGCCATGATAAACATGCCACCATACAGGGTTTGCTATTATTGGTTTATACTCACTTTTTTAAGACAATATCAGTCATGTACAAGATGTACTGAGTCCCAAAAACGTATAGTAAAATGAACTTAGATTTGACCGGAAAAAACTGTCCTGCCTTTATAAAGAGGCGATCTCATTTTTCTTCACCTGAGAAATTAGGAGCAGAGCCCTCTCACCTTCCAAATTCTCTGATTTTATGAAAGTTCAGCCAAATGCACTTGTTTTAGGTGAAAGATACACAATTTATGACTAATTTAGAAAAATGCCATGGTTACGTTTGTTATGATGTTAATGACAAGGCAAGTCACAAATAGTTTCCCATAATTATGCAGAGCACTGTTTGTCTAGCCATATAATCATTGTCATGCGGTTTTGAAAGGTGACAGTTAAAAAAAAAACCAACTAAAAAACACCTGATTCAGTGTCTTCAACTGAAAACTGTTCAGAATTATACGTGTACATATCTAAGATCAGAAAGAGTTTGCTCTTGCTCTTCCATGAAATATGGAGGATCCCTATGAGTGCAATGAAAATGAATATCAAATCTAGTATTCGATAAGCAGACATCATGTTGTGAAATTTGTAATCCAAAATACCCTCCATCATCACTACCTGTAGGATTTCCACAGTTGAGTATTGATGGGGCAAGATTGAATTGTGCTGAGAAGACAGTTCTAACAGGAAGCATAAGAACATGAGTTTGGTACTCTGAACACCCACGACAAAAACTAGGCTCAGTAGTGAAGTTTATAATCCTAGCTGAGGTAGAAGTGATAGATAGATCACAGGATTGCTAGCAAGCCATTCTAGTCTGTCTGGTAAGTTCCAGGCCAGTTAAAGACCCTGTCTGTCTCAAAAGATAAGTGGACAGCATCTGGGGAAACTCTTTAGCTTCCATACACATGAACATACAGACATAGGCAGCTACACACACACACACACACACACACACAGATGTGCACATGCACACACATACATACATACCATTGAAGATGAGAGAGTACCAAGACCACACAAAAAAGACTTAAAAGGGGGGTTGAAGAGATGGTTCATAGATCAAGAGCACTGACTGCTCTTTAAGGGACCCAGGTTCAATACTGGACACCCACATAGTGGTTTACAACTGTCTGTAAATCCTGTCCCAGGCAATCTGAGGCCCTCTTCTGGCCTCCACAGGCACTGTGTGCTTGCTAAGCAAGGACATACACGTGTACAAAATACCTGTACACAGAAATTAAAGGTTAAAAATAATCGTTTAAAGACCTGGAAGGTTGTGTAAGTAACAATGATTACTGTGTCTAGTGGGTAACAGTGAAATTGAAGGAAGGAGACTGGTTCAGAAATAGAGCACCTGGAATGTATTCCAGACTAGCAGCGAGTAGAATAAAAACAGACATCAACAAAATGGAATGCAAATCCTTGACAAGGGGACAGCATTGAAAGAATGAAGAGATTTGCTACATCTAGGAAACGAAAGTTGAGATGGGATAGAGCTGACTGGCCAGTCTCATTGTCAACGTGTGAATTCTCTCCAAGGGCCCAAGGGGATGAGGGGCTGCACATTGGCTGGAAACCAAAAGGTCTGATCAACCTTAAAAACTGCAGCAGTCCCTGCTCTCAGATTGTCTAAGAAAAACACTCTGATGATTGAGCATACTGTTGGTGATATTTCCCTCCCTGAGCAGACCTTGGGAGTGAAGATTACGGGTCGGTTATGCTAGAGTTTCTGCGATTTCAGTGCAACTGTTAATTGTGCCCTGGAGACTGTGGCCTTGTGTCTGGAATTTTACTGATTTCCAACAAAGGTTTATATTAAATTTCCCAGCTAAGACTGCTATAAGGATGATTTATGCCACCATCTGTCAGAGCTCTCCATGTGACGGAGCAATTTCACTTATAAAATACTTCTACTATCTCTCTTCTGATACAGCGTTTCCTGCAGTTTTTTGTCAAGACGTTTTAATTTAATGTTAACAAGGAAAACTCATATTTTCTTTCTCTCTAGGCAACCAGTAGGTCTCCTTCTCTTTTCTCTGGATACTTAAAAGATACCTGAAGACAAATGAAATGTTTTTCCCTCACTTAAATCACCATCCAGAGAGCAGCTCTTTTAAGGAGTCTCCTTCCTTCTTGTGTCTAAATTATTTTTCCATTTCTTTATCTACTTCATGTATATTTTCTGGTTAACAGTCTCAGATAGAAGCCTGCCTACTGAGAACGATTGTGAGCAAGCCCCTTTGGAGATGAAATCCAGGACAAACAGTAAGTTTTCAAACAAATAAGTAAGGTGATTCCAAATGGTGATAAGTATGATGAAGGAGACTGATGGCTGAGTGTTTCTGTGGGAGGGTAGAGAAATGGCTGTGTTTAATTGAGGAGTCGATGCAAACCTTCCCAAAGTGACTCTGAGCAAAGGCACTGGCCATGAGAGTGGATGATGCTTTTTTCACAATTTTGGATTTCTTCACACATGAACCAAACAAAAAATTCCTTTAAATTTTTTTTTTATTATTCTCACATAATACATCCCAACTCAACTGCAGCTTCCCCTCCCTCTCCTCCTTTCAGTACCCCCTCCCCCGCCTTTTCTCTTCCCCAGATCCTCCCGATCCCCTCTACCCTTCTCCCCCTAGAAAATAGTAGGCCTTCTAGGGACATCAACCGAACCTAGCACAACAAGATTCAATAAGACTAGGAACAAACCCCCACATCAAGGCTTGGCAAGGCAACCCAGTAAGAGAAAGGAGGTTGAAAAAGAAGGCAAAAGAATCAGAAATACCACACTCCCACTGCCAGGAGTCCCCCCAAAGCACTAAGCGAACAACTGCAGCATACATGTAGAGGACCTTGCTACACCTGGGCAGACTTCGCCACTGCCACTTCGGTCTCTGTGAGCCTTTAGAGAGTCCTGCTTAGTTGATTCTGCAGGCTATGCTCTCCTGGTGTCCTAGACACCTCTGGCTCCCACAATTCCTCTTCCTCCTGTTCCGTGGGATTCACAGAGCTCCATGAGGAGGGATGCAATAGAGATCTTCAACCTGGTCTCTCTCTCTCTCTCTCCCCCAGTGGTATATAAGCAGTCACAGATTATGTATTTAGATGATTAAAATATACAAGTGCTTGTAGGAAGTGTCTGAAACGATTCATTTTTGTCTCACTGGTCATCTTTACAATCTCTGTAGACAAGGGCTGTAGAACAGAGCATAGTCTAAGTCTCACTAGAAATATATGGAAGTCAGAGTTTAAGCCAGGATGTTCAATATGATGAACCACTACCTTTCTTTCTGGGCATTCCTTGGAACTCTTGATGTTCCAGATAAAACATCAATTATAATATCATTTAATAAAAACCCAACTAAGCTGCTGTAAAAGCAGACACACACAACTGGGTGTGCTAAGAGTTCTATAGGGTCCTTGGCACTTAGTGTCTGGTGGATTGTTCTTAAAGACTGATTTATTTTTATTTTATGCATATGAGTATTCGGCCTGATTGTCTGTGCACCCATGTGAAGTTGTAGAACACAAGGTCCCCTGCTTGCAGATAGCACTAGAGAACCAGAGTTGTTAAATACGCAGGCTTTGATGTTCAATGGACGATGTTGGTACGTGTTTTCCATCCCAAAGGCTGGGGATGGACATGTGATTACATTAATCTAAGCTATTCTATCACACCAACGCTCACCGAATTGCCTAGAATCCCAAGTATTGTTTCTCAGTCAATAGAACCCTCCCCATGAAAGAGGTCACAGGTACTTCGCAAAAGAGTTTGCTATGATGCTCATTGGAAGCTTTCCTCCTTAGGCCCTTATCCTGAGCACCATTTCTCAGTCAATAGAACCTATTCTTGTGGTAAAGGTCACAAGTACTTAGCTAAAGAGATGTGCTTTGCAAAGGAGTATCTACACAATCATGCCTAAAGCTTTGTTGTGATAACTGTCACATGGAACTTTTCTCCAAAGCTTCATTGTGTTTAAATGTGTAAAAAATGAACCTCTTGCTATCAGACTCCAGAAATTTCGGCCCAGTACCAGATAATTAAGTAGAGCTGAACCCGAGTTTCATTCTTACCTCACTCAGGTCCTTTCTTTTCCAACCCTGACACTTGCAGGGACCCCCACATCAGATCCTCTACAGCTAGAGTTACCAATGGTGGTAAGCCATGATATGGGTGCTGGGATTCCAACAGAGATCATCTGGAAGAACAGCCACTTCTCTTAACTGCTGAACCAATCCAGGCCCAATTTAGATTTTTGTTAAACATAGTCCATTTCATTAATAATAAAGGTGGTTACAAGAAATGTCAACCTCTAATTTGAAATGATATCAAAGAATCTACATAATCACACAAGAACATTGTTTTCTGAAGATGTTATCATCTAAAGACCACTAATTCATGTTTTTTTCAATGGGTGAATGTAAATGTCAAAACACTCAACATTTTGTTGCTTCTTAAACATGTTCTTGCAATAGTTTTTTTCATGCATGTTTTCCACTCAAGTTATCATGTTCTATGCAACTCAGTGAGTCTTCCTTTCTGTCTATCTTGTAGGTAGCCACTAACTAATGTTTGTGTCCATCACATTTTTGGAGAACCTCACTGGTCTCATAACTGATTTATTTTGTTTTGTTCTAGGCAATTTCAGAATGAACTATACAGGAAAAAAAAAACTAGAGTGAAAATCCTTTGCAAAGTTAGAGCTCAGAGTTTGGTAAATGTATTGAACCTACATTTTTATAGGACTTCATTACCACCAGTAAGCAGCATACTTGGATGTCTTGTTTCCTTGGGATACAGAAGAATGATTAATATGAAAGTGACCTCTACTTTACAATCACTGCAGAACATTCTTCTTTTCTAGATCTGTCTTCTTCTAGAACAGTCTTCTTTCCTACTAAGACCAGACTGTTGTTGCTGTTTTCCAAAATTTTGATGACCATTTTTGTCTTTAGTTCCTCGAAAACTGTGCCTGTCCTTCTGAAATGCCTGATGTCCCTCTAAACATGTATTGAGCTTGCCTCTCTGATTAGTACCAACAACTCCCTCCCTGATATCCAGCCTCTGAACCTGAAATGCTCTGACCGTTTAAACCTTGACCACACCTGACTCTCATATTTTGAATTATGAGTTTTGATCTGCATGGTCTGCTTTTAATGGAAGTGCTTTCTCCAGCCCTGAAAGGTTGGTAGACACCCCTCTTCCCATTTAAAGATTGCTTAAATGTCTGTTTCCTCTGTGAATTCCATCTCATTTCCACAGAAAGTAGTAATCATACTGAACTTGTATTGCCACAGCACTAGCATGTGTGTCTATAGAATCTTCTAGAGTAGTCATTATTTGTCTGTTTTTCTTGTCCCTTTGACTATAAGCTACTCAATAGATTTTTTTCTTACCAATGCGTGCATTTTCTTCCCATTACTAAATCCTTGTACTGACAGTCAAGCAGAATGAATTAAATAGAAAGTTTAAATGTGACTGTCTACAACTGATATTAATTTTATTCATTTTTATAAAAAGGCCTTTACCACCTCTCAGCTTGTGGACAAAAAAAAAAAAAAATCAAAGTTTAGTTCATTATCCAAAGACAGACCCTCTACACATACACGATGACCTCACTAGCAGGCATCATGCCATCCAAACAGATGGGCTTCAACAGTAATGGCCAGCAGACCATGCTGTCTATCAATCAATTTTTGTAATCTCTACTCACTTGTGATCCCTTTGAAAGCTCTATTCATTTTGCACTCTGGTGTCTGGGTTTAAGTTGGTAAATCTGGATCAGTGATATGACAGCCACAGTGTATTTTTTAAGGAAACTTTGGGAGGTTATAAAATGAATTAGCCTACCAAGTACATTTGGGAGCAAAACACTGAGATTAGAATGTCCTATATAGTCGGTGTATACAAGTGACCCATTTGGCACTTAATATTAATATAATATTTATTGTTTCTCAGCATTTTATTTAAATGGGATAGCTTTCATTCCACTGAATGAGGCATAGAGAAATAATAGTAATAACAAGAACAATAATAAGATGATAAGATATGCAAATTTTGAGTTCTTTTCCTATTCTGATATTTTATTTTCTTATAATTTTAATTTATAATATAATTTTAATTACTAAATCTTAAAAATATATTTGACACAAAATCAAATGATTATCATTTGAAATGTGTGTCTATGTACAAGTGAGCATACTTTGCATGTTCCTGCCTAGGGTGTGTTAACCAACTCTGCCTTAACTGCTTCTTCCAGATTTAACTTTCCAACTATCATTAAACTCTGAGTCCCCTGAAGCTGACATTAACTTACAAAATTCATATTTACAGTCACTTTTTACCTAACTACAGATAATAATGTAAAGCTTTTAAAAAATACATATCTAATATAATATCTTCAAACCTGATTTTTAATAAGGATGTCATAATACACGTTAAGGGTTTGTTCTTGTGAAATGTATTCAAATCACCCTATATCTGAATTGCTCTGTTATCATAGGTTTGCACCAGGTCTATCACCATAGGCAAATTATTTCATTTTAGACTTGACCTTTCCATGTAGACTAATTCCTTTGGCTTACCTCAGAAGCCTACCTTCAATAAGTCTCTGCTCAAATGCCTAACAGAGCTCTGATTACAAAAAAAAGACAGAATGTTCCATTTGGATCATTCAAGAACATGCTAATATTTCTTAGACAAGTGGTTATTAAATTACAGCACCATTTAAGCACTGGTAGTCTTGCTTTTCATAAGGGCCAACCTCAGGGTGTATTAGTCAGACATACAATCCTCAAAAAAAAAAAAAAGCAAAAACAGAAACAAAAAACAAATATTTAGATTGATTTCACATCCTGGTAGGACACACTACAGCTCAGTAAACATATATTGCTGTATTCTAAAAGTAAACTCTAGTGGTGTTTGCTCGCCTATGACCTTGGGCTATATGGCCCAAAGCAGGCAATGCTTCCTGCCATTGTACATGACCTCTGATAAGCGGCTGGAGAAGGGTCACATGCCCTTTTTCTCCCTGCTCCTGCCTGTGAGGTGGATTCACTCCCAGTCAGATCAGAGGACAACTTCAGCTGTCTATTCATTCTGTAATCGTGACTGTATTTCCTCAATTTATATCTTAATAAATTCTGTTACTCATTCAATAGACTCACGTGGATTGACATCAACCATTAACTAAAGTATTGTGGAGAAGGCTACTGACTCGTCTACTCTATTGGTTACTGTTCTTAATGCTGTGATCAAATATCTACCAATAAACAATGTAAGGGGCATAGGGTTTATTTTAACTCTTGAGTTGAGGGTATTACAGTTCATCATGTCAGGTCAGACAGGTAGGAGGGTCAGCTTCAGTATGCCGTTGCAGAGACTGCTTGCTCACATCTCAAGGGATCAGGGAACAGTGAGGAAGGGATGCTGGAATTCATCTGCTTTTTCCATTTTCTTGTTTCATTCCTTCCAGGAAGCCTTGGACCCTGGGATGATGCCACACATAGTCAGGTCAAATCTTTTTACCTCAGTTAGTTGTTTCAGTAAACATCTCACAAAAACACACAAAAGTGTCCTTCAGAAACACCCTCTGCATTTCTTAATCTAATTAATTTGACAATCAAAATTAACCAATGTATCCACTAATTCTAGTATCAAACTTACTTTTCTTCCTTGAGATTCTCAGGTGGAAAACATTCCAGGGAATCACATTTATCCTGGAATGAAGAATATCCAGAAGACAGGAGGAAAAGATTAAGCTTTATTCCCAATTGCCAACGTAGACACTGTATTATGCAAGTAGGGAACATCATATGCTCTCAAATGCGGATGGAGTCAATTCACTAAGTCATTTAAACACACCTTGAATTGGAAGACTACTGACAAGTTATTGTCATCACATGTCATGTTTAGCACTTGCACCTGTAGGGTCTACCATAGCAACTGCCTCTTTGTAAGCAACACTTCCTGTTGGTTAAGCACAGAACTCTCGAGGAAGGGAAGGCTGTGTTTCCCTCTGTTTCCCTTCAACAGTATCTATCATTCCTCAGTCTCAACACCAGGTTGATCCCTTACAGGGAGTGAGCATTTCTCCCACTCTGGCTGACCTACATGTCCTCCTTCTGTCTATGTCTGTGGCAAAACATCTATGCTACTGTCACTCTACTCACACACTGTTCTGTAATGACTCACAGTGAGGTGGGTCAGCCACAGCTTCCGATCGGAAATCCCTATTATTCATCTCATATTACTATCATCCAGCATCCAATCACCTAATAAACACTACAGATTGTACAGTTAGATACATGTTCTCTTACTGACATTTAACTAACTTTGGTTAGTTAAGAAATACTGTGATAAATAAATGCGTTTAAGGGTAGGTGGATGGAATGATAAATGGAATAAAACACTACATTCTTCAGTTCTTCAAATTTCCACTTAGAGAAAGAGAATCATATTACTGCTAACATGAGCATTCTATAAAGCTCATTTGGAGTGTTATTTAAGACAAAAGTAAGCCCGGTGTTGGTAGCATAAGCCTTTAATCCCAGCACTCCAGAGGCAGAGCCAAGCAGATCTCTGTGAGTTCAAGGCCAACTTGGTCTACAGAGTGAGCTCCAGGACAGGCTCCAAAGCTACACAGAGAAACCCTGTCCTCAAAACAAACAAACAAACAAACAAAAAACAAAAGTAAGTAATTCTTTTAGAATAATAATTTAGAATAATAACAGCAGTTGTCTTAGTTGAAGTTGAAGTTATTAATGAAATTATAGACCGTAACTTGACCAGTGTTACTCTCTGGAATCATTAAAGCATTTAGTAACACACACTATTATTATTACTGTTATTGTTATTATTAATATTATTATTATTAAAAGTAGCAGTAGTAGCAGCAGCAGCAGCAATAGTTTTTTGGCTTCTCAGTTGGTTCTACAGCTACCTCATGCCAAGTTCTGGCACAATAGCTTTCATCTGAGAACTAAAGTCATCTTTAAAATTAGAGGGTGTACTGAACTGAGCACCATACCCAGAGGACAAAAATGGAAATCATTTAGAGTTACCTGAGCTTTCCCTTCACTCAAAACCAACACAAAACAAGCTCCTTCAGCAAATTGAGACTATAAATAAAATACAGCACTTCATCATTATGCTCTCCTCTTTGTACAACTTCCAAGCTGCCCACGGGCCTACATGGAGTAGCATTATTAGAACACCAAAGGGACAGGGTAGCCCAAACTAGCTAATCACAATTGCTACATGACAGGGCTATAATTCACTGAGTAGGGCAGTTATTAAAATTCAGGGCTTTCTTGGCTGTGATCAGAATGATGATGGCAATACAGTTAAGCTTCCTTGCCAACAGTGGGCACACATTGGAAAAGGTTTCCTCTCTCCTCTGTTGTGCTTATTACTGCTCGCCAATAAAAAAAAAAAATGTGGTCAGTTGTGCCTTCTGTGCTATGACAGTGTTTGTGCAGGAGAAAGTGTCCTGCTTATGTGGAAAGCACCCATAAAAGTGAAGGTCTTAATGTCCTATAAATCATGCTACATAACTCTGCATTAAAGCCACCTTCCGCAATTAGGAGAAAGCAACAGCAAATTGGCTAATTAGCATAAGAATGTACCAACACTCTTGTCTCCTAAGTGCCATTATTAAGTGTTCTAAATATAGTCAATTCAATTGTAAAATTTACAAATCATTTTGTTTTTTCTTATAACAAATCTGTGCACCCTTGTGACAAATGCTATAAGCCTCAAGAGGCAGAAAAGCCCTAAGCTAACATAAAATGAACTTTTGATGAAACCTATGAATCTAGAGGAGAAGCAATTGAATTAGTCTTGGCATCAGACTAAAACACACTTAGACTGGAAAATTACCAGATTTAACCCAATGAAATTCCGTTATGGTTTAATGAAATGCAGTTAAAACAAGTTTTGAATTAATCTTTCTCCCTGATCAAGGAAAGAATGCAATTACAGCAAACATAAACTCCATAACAATGATTAGAATATTATTTTCTTCTGAAAATAAATTAGTTAGAACACTAGCACCTGAAACCACAGTTTGAAATCAGTTAGTAATGATAGCCTTTCACTCTCCAGAAGAAGGCACACTGCAAGGGAATGTCACAGCATGCTGTGTTCACTCTGCCCTTTAGGAACTATGGAAAACACCATTGCTGTGGAGTCTCTTTAAATTAATAAAACTGAGTTTTATCCAAAACATGGTAGGTGATTTCCCCTGAATTGTTCAAAATAGATATAGATCGATGGTCAGATAAATAGGTAATAGATAGACATACAAATAAAAAATAAAATATATGTAAATATATAAATAAAAAAATATGTAAAACCACTGGTGCCTAGATTTAGAAAGGTATTTTTGATCCATCATTTCTACAAAACTTCAGAACACAGGAGCGCAACTGAATCAAATCCTGCCGGACTCAAATCCTGCTTTGTCCAGTATGGTGGAACTATTGCTAGTCAAACCCCAGGGTGGGAGAAGCAGGGCCAAGCAAGCACGGCCAGACCGAAGGAGGATCCCCAGTGGTGGTGAGTACCACAGGCAGAAACAATCTAGGAGACTGTGTTAGTGGACAGCTAGTTTATCAGGAGGAGGCAGCGGATAGTTAGACCCCAGGAAGAATGGATGGACCCATGTGGTGGTGTGCTATTGGTTGGGGCAAGAACATGCAAGGTGTTTCATTTGCATACTCAGAAGCAGCAGGGGCCAGGGAAAGGAGCCTTATAAGGTCATATAGAAGACAGGAAGTCCAGCCCGGGATGTTTCAGTGGTCAGATAAATAGCAACCAGTCCTTAGAGACACACTAGCTTTTCAGGTGCTGCATGTACCAGGCACATTGATGCCTGGGGAAGTCTATCCTCTGGGGTCTGTTGGTGCCTGAGCAGGATGGGGGACCAGACAAACTCCTGCTGGTCTCAGGATGAGAAAACCTGGGGTGTTAGGCATGTTTCCACCCTTTCTTAGCTTCAGGCCAGCCCCACAGATAATCTCTGAAGGTCAAGAGCTATAGGTCAAATATGGGTCGGATGTCCTAAGTGTTCATGCATTAGAACTTTGGTCCTCACGGTAGCTAGCAGTGTCAGGAGGTAACAGAGAACCTTTAAGAGACGTGAGGCCTGGAGGGTAAGCAGGCACTCCACCACTGAACTACATTGCTGATCCTAAAGTTTTAAGTAATTGCTCCATCTACATTCATCACTGGGTCTAGTATAAAAGGAGTATATTGCATTCTGAATATATATACATATATATATATATTTCATTAATATATATCACTTTATCACTTATTTCCTCTGAATTTAAGGCAGTTATTATCCTTAACTAACAGATTCTTATTTTTTTTTTTTAAAAATTGGGTAAAATGAATAAAAATAGTGTATTAGAAATAAATTTTATGTTACTATTGTACTATTACATGATTCAAATATTTATTTTGGTTTATCAATCTTTAGCTTTTTTTTTTTGCATTTTGAAGGATAAAACTCTACTGTCTATACACATCATGTTTTCTTCATCAATCTATTATTGATGGCCTGATTCCATTACCTGACTCTTGGGAGCAGTGCAACAATAAACATAGTAAATGGATGTCTTTACTGTGTGTTGAATTAGATTCTTCAGATGCTCACCTAGGAGTACACTGGCTAGATTATGTAATGATTCCATGTGCAGGGGTTTCTTTTGCTTTGTCTTACCTCCATGCTGATCTCCATAGAATCTGCGTGGATTTCCGTTCCCACTAACATGGTGTGTGGGCTCTTCCCTATCCCTCTGCCATCTAACACAGCATCCTAGTCAGCGTTTGTTGCTGTTTGTTTTCTTGAGAACAGCTCTTCTGAGTGGGGCTAATTAGAAACTTAACGGCATGTTGAACATTTCTAAAAATAGTTATTGGCCGTTTGTATTTCTTCTCTTGAAAACTGTCTGCTCCATCAATTTGCCTACTTACTGGCTGGATCATTTGGGGAATATTGTGGAATAAAATTCTTTAAGATATTTGTATATTCTGGATATTAACCCTCTGTCAGATGAATAGTTGACATTGTTCATTTCTGTAGCTGGAGATCGATCTGTAAAGTAAAGTAGTCCAACCTCAGAAAGACTAATACCATATATTTTCTCTCATACAGGGAGTCAATATTAACAAAATCAAGACATGAAAGAAGAAAGGAAATTATGTGGGAAGAGCAAGAGTGTTACAGGAATTCTGTTATTGTCATGGTCCTTTGTCCAATTGAATAGGACATTTGGTTCAAGAGGCAGAAATCACATTCAGCTGACTGGAATGGTTCAACGAGTCCTTGGAGGACCTAGGATGAGAGAGAGAGAGAGAGAGAGAGAGAGAGAGAGAGAGAGAGAGAGAGAGAGAGAGAGAGAGAGAATACACAGATAACTTTTTAAAGGGGGGTAGAATGTTGGTCAACTTCTGCCATACAGCCAGTAGTGCAAACTTTTACCCCACAGAGCAAAAGATAAATAAGGTCAAAAATAAACTCCAAATCTTCCTCTGGTATGTTTATCAGACAGTCATCACTCTTGTCATAATTGTTTTCATATGAAATGTGAATTACTCAGTTTTAAATATTCTAGTTCCCTCTTCCCTCTGTTTCCTTCCTCTGTATGGAGCTTATCATAATTAATATTTCTTCGTCTTCTTGTTTCATAATCACCAAAATCTCTATTTTTCATTTGCCATTTCGACCTTTAATAACTTCTATGTGTCTTTAACCGTCTCATTCAGCCTAGTGCATTTTCATGTTCTTAACTTCTTGTATATTGTGTTTTACATCCTTATCCTGTAAATTCTTTTTTTTTTTTTTGGTTTTTCGAGACAGGGTTTTGCTGTGTAGCTTTGCGCCTTTCCTGGAACTCACTTGGGAGACCAGGCTGGCCTCGAACTCACAGAGAGATCCACCTGCCTCTGCCTCCCAAGTGCTGGGATTAAAGGCGTGCGCCACCACCGCCCGGCTATCCTGTAAATTCTTAATCTAACTTTTTAATAACATTTCACTAATATAATCTTTGCCAAGATCAATTTGCCTTAAATTGACATATCTTGTATAATAGCGAGTCCTAAAACTTTCCCCTTTAAGTGAGTGCACCCCTCTCAAATGATTATTACATAGCAAGGCTAAAAAGTTTCTCAATGGACACATCCAATCAATCCATTAAAAAGCATATCTATGTAATCGAGTCTTTATTTTAAAAAATTCCAATAGCTGGATTTGGAAAACTTCCCAGTAGCTGAACCATAGGTCATGAGTATTTCTGTGAAGTGTAGTATGTGGGAACAGGGTACAGACGCTCAGTGCCTCCTTTCTAATACCTTGCCCTATGCTTCTCCATAACTACATCCTTTGAAATTTCCTTTATTATAAACCAGGAAATGTGTTTGCCTGAGTTCTGTGTGAAACTCAATCACATTAACTGAATGAGAATAAGGGTAAGAGGAACTCAGTATGTAGCCAGCTGGCCAGTTCTGTGCACCCCACAGGTGACTGAAGTGGAGTCAATGGGGTCCGTGTTGGAACTGAGGCATCAATCTGCAGGATTTGGGGCCTCTTCCAGATAGACAGCTTCAGAACTGAATTCGGTTTTCAGATAGACAGTGTCTAAGCAGAATGACTTGTTTACTGGTACGAAGTCAACCTCACACATTTTGAAGTAATATCATTTGTCTGGATTTTAGTATAGGAGCAGGGGAAAGGCACTCTGTTTTCCGTAACAACCTTTCCTCTTTGGACCTATGATGTTCTTCCTACATGTTGTGGTTTCCTCTCAGTCTTAAAAATATTATATTTCCCAGGACTGACCTCATCTACCCCCACACTTCAATTACCATCTCTCTACTGAGAGATGCCAAATCTGCATTCCCACTCACAAATTTTCTTGTTTCTTTTTCACCTGGATATTTAATTGTATTGAACATCTTTCCTTCTAGAGCTTGAATAATCTTTGCTCATAACATACACAAATATGTATATTCATCTGTCACATCCAACTGTTCCCTGGGAATCCTGCTTAGTAATGACCTCAACTTCTGTTCAGATTCAATTCCAGAGAGCTGGCATCCCAACTGATGTCTGTGCTCCTTAAATCCCATGAACTCTATTTTCTTAATATTTCCCTTGTGTTCATTCATCCACTTCCATCAGTATCACTTCAGATGGAGCTATCAATTACTCATTTCTGTCATGAATAAAATTCGTTTTCAATAGACGTCTCTATCTATATCCTCACCCCTCAATATCACCACTGCAATATGACTTATACTATAAAATTCAGATATGATTATGTCAATCACTCCATTAAGACTCTCAGAGTTTGGGATGTCTTCCAAGCTCTCTGTTAGTTTAACCACTACATGGCTGGGCTCTTGTTATCCTCTTAATTGCCAGCTCCATTCTCTCTATTCCAGTCATGCGAATTGCTGGCTTTTCTCTACATTGTAGCTGGAAGTTTCTCTGGTCCTGCCTGACTAGCTCAGTTTGTAGAGCATGAGAATCTTAATCTCAGGGTCATGGGTTCATGCCCCACCTTGGATGCCATTTATTATGATCAATCCACATGAGCCTATTAAATGGGTAACAGAATTTATTAAGATATAAATTGAGGAAATACATTCACTAATACAGAATAGAGAAGACAGCTGAAATCGTCCTCTGATCTTACTGGGAGTGAATCCACCTCACAGGCATGATTAGGGAGAAGGGACATGTGACCTGTCTCCAACTCCTTATAAGAGGTCATTTACACAGCAGGAAGCAGCACCTCCTTTGGGCCGTATAGCCCAAGCTCATGGTTAGAGCAAATACTACTATACTACATCACATGCTTAATTATTTTGGAATACTGTTTCATCCGTCTGGAACATGCTTCTTCTACTCATGCTTATGGGTTGCAGTCTAGATGTCAACATTTTCTATGCCATTTTTGACTCATCTATCACTGTTTTCAGAAATAGGCAACCTATAATGCATGCCGCTATCATATCACTTAAATCAATTGCTTGTTAATTTCCCCATCATAGTATGTTCAAGGATATTCAATATATTTTGTGATTGTATTCCTAAAGCTAGTGTACATTTGAACTTTGTGCCCATCCCCAAACAATAATTGTTGAGTGATTAATATTGACCAGCTCTCTAAAAAGGAATGCAGAAGTAGGGAAAAAGCCTTGAGGTGTTGGAATAGATTGTTAGGCAAGCAAAGTATCTGAGTGACAAAATTAAAAATCAATCAATGAGTATTATTACAAGACGTATTGTCCATGTTTGGTGAGAGATTATGCTCTCAGCCATGAGGTTTAGGTGTCACGTGAATCACCACTCTTCTATAGTAAAAGAGCAACTTCTCTACTTCCTCCCAAAAGTTTTGTGAAAATGAGGGCAGTAATTCATTTTACAATGTTTTACTATTTTAATTATTAAACTAACAGATTCATGAGATAAATTTGGCAAATTTGGCATGCTTCATTTGGTTTTAAGGCTAGCACGGTGCATCAATTTGCTTTGTTGTTGCTATGTTAAACACCATGAGCCAAAGCAACTTGGGGAAAAATCTAGTTTCCTTTTAGCATCTTGAAAGGAAGTCAGAGCAAGAGCTCAGAGCAGGAATCTGGGGACAGGAACTGAAGCAGGACCCATAGAGGAATCCCACTTACTGGCTTGCACCCAGGCTCATGTTCAACTTTCTTACACAGCTCAGGCCCATGAGCCGGGATTGTATTACACCTCATAGGGTGTGCTCTCCTGCATCAATTAGCTGTTTAAAAAACGCCTCACAGACAGTCCAGTTGAGAGGAAAACAGCAAAACTAAACAAGACACATCACTCCATGTCAACTTTTACATACAAACATATCACTTCAAGCCATAATCTTTATTTTATTGTTAATACTCAGGATAGTTGTAAAATCTCAGGTTAATATTAATATCACAATATAAAACAGTCCGAATTTTAAAACTTCCACAGTCTTAAAGTTTCAATGCTTTGCAAGTCCAAGCTTTCTTTAAAAGTCTAACTTTCCTAACTGTGGGTTCCTGTAAACAGACAGACAGACAAACAAAACCCAAAACTAGTCCCAAGAGGGAAGAACCATGGCACAGCCATGGTGAGAAGAAAGCAAAATCACAATCACACAGTATAAGCACTTCTGTCTGGTGTCTGAGATTCACTTATCAGATTCTGGGCTCCCACAGTAGCAGCTCATTATGCTCTGAGCACTCAGGGTCTTTTCTAGCTCAAAGCTCCAAAATCTTTGATCTTTCTCCCACAAAACAATCTAAGATATAAAATCTGCTCAGTCAACTCCATCACAGAAATGCCAACTCTCTAGTACCAATTTCTGTGTGAGTTTGCTTTTCTGTGCTGTGATAAACACCACGACCCAATGCAACTCAGAAGAGAAACACAGTTTATTCCAGCCTTACAGGTTACAGTCCATCATTGAGGAAAGAGAGGGCAAGACGTCAAGACAGGAAACTGAAGGCAGAAACTAAAGCAGAGACCACAGGGGATACTGTTTTCTTGACTTTCTTTGAGGCTCAAGTTCAGATATATTTCCTATATAGTCAAAACCACTTTCCCAGACATGGTACCACCTGTGATGAACTGGGACAACATGCATCAATTGTCAATAAAGAAAATGCTTCACATGCATGTCCAGCCACTGGCCAGCCCAGCTGAGACAATGCTTCAACTGGGGTTGCCTCCTCCTCTTCAAGTCACATTGGCAACAGAAACAAATATGGTTTGTCTCCTGACCCTCAGTTAGGAAAAAGAATCGATTTTTCAGCACATACATTCATCTGTGCCAGGTTATGGGGAAACACTGATTTAAAGTGACATATATTTGTGGTCAGTAGCACTGACGTGTAAAGACTGCTAATTATAGAATCATGAATATAATAGCTATTCTACTTTTAATAGCTTCTACTTAGAAAATTCAGGTTTCCATGGAAAATAACATGCAGGATATATTCATGAAATTATCAAATTGTGGTATAGGAATACATGCTAGTGTTAACTATACTAGTGGCTCATATATATAACAAAGTACTTCCATGGGCTAATCAGTATTTTTTAAAAAAGGTTATCATGCATTAATACCTTTTATTTTCATAACATTTCTTTGAGCTAAAGTCTATCTTTAGCCCCATTTTACACCCAGAAATGTTACCCTACAATACATGTTTAGGAAGTGGGATTGTCCTGTCTTAAATTTGGAGACCTAGAATCAGTCTCTGTTTTAACTAGCATTCTATTTTTGTCTAGTGTGCTCCATTTTATATGTTAGGAAATGAAATTCCAAACAGTTAATTCCCAAGAACTTTAAAATCTTACCATTCTTACTTTTTTTTTCAATCATGCCATTATGCTTATTTTTAACTGATAAATATGACCAGTCCCAGAAAGTGTTAGTGGGATCTTGGGGCTTTTCAGAAAGAATTAGAAGAGTAGGCATCCTGATAGACATAAAGAACTCATTCAACCTTATATGTAATATGGAGTATAACAATATGGTTGGGTATTTTTAGCTCTCTTCATAATTATGTGGCTAACCCTGGGAAGACTTCATGATAATTCAATTTCTTTATACAGCTAACCAAGCTTTGATAGCCTTCTATTTATATTACAAATGGAAAGATAACAATATTCCAGAAAATACTTTTGTAATTTAATTCCATTAAAAACTGTCTTTTCCAAGTACATTAATATTAGCCAGGCTTATTTTCAGTGTTGAATAATATCAACAGCATAACAAGGTCATTTGGTAAGGTAGAAAGATCAGTCATTTGAACATAAGCCTCCAGACCAGTGAGATCAGCTCATGTATTAATGAAATCCAACATGGCTTACTATTTTTATTTTGTTGAGCCTTGGTTTTCCTACTAGTGAAATCTGGTACCTGGAGCTGTATTAGAGGAATGAATAAGCCTCTTACCCTCTTCCTCAATCATAAAAGATTAACAGGAGACTCATCAGTTCTATCTGCCACCACATGATACCCACAGCCTAGAAGAATCACCCATCAGGTCAGAGGACACAATCTACTTCCAATACAGAAACTATCAGGAAAAAGAAAGGTAATCTCAAAGCATCTGAAAGACTTGAACTGACTATAGGATTCTGTCACTTTCTATAGGGAGGAGGTGATAGAAAGCCTTTGAATGGGACCTACACCTTCAACAGAAATTCTCACAGTTTTCAGGGAAAGTGCTCTCTGAGAGGTGGAAGCTAGATTTCTTCAGGATGCTCTCAGATCTGTATCCCTGGCTTATTCATTCACCTTCTATTGGGTCTCAGATTTCTGTGAATTGGACAGTGATTTCATTTACTCCTCGATGACTGACACTTGTTCCAGTTTGCATTTCTCACAATTTGAACTGCCACATACAACCCACTCCTGTTTGTCTCTAACTTTACTTGACTAATTTCAAATCTCCCCATTCCCTTCCATTCATGTATTATCTGATATGTACACATAATCTCTGCACGCTTTCCCAGGACACCTGTCACAACTGTATTCTACATCCACAAAGCTTTTCAGTTCATTTGGTATTTACAGATATGAGGAGGAAAGCAGACGTAGATTAAACAAAAAGCTGTTTTCAATGGGCACATACACTGTAAGTCTTCAGTTCCCTAAAAATGAAATCAGAACTATACATATGCACTAGTACATTTGTATTTTCTTTACTCTTCCCTTATAAGAATAATGTGGCTTGGCTGGTAATTATGGTTGTGTGATTGATTGTAACTCGTCTGTGCTCTCTGGGACCTCCATGAAAATGAAATTGACCGTCTTTGAGTGATAATGCCAGTGGGAAAGGATGTGTCACTGGATAGTGGTACCCTGCTGCTACACAAATGCCACAGCAAGCCAGGAGTATTTACGAGGAAAAAGTTCACTCTAACCAAAGCTTTTGATTTTTGATGCAGAAGAAATTGAGTGGGAAGTTGTTAATACAGTAGCTTATGCTAGATGTAGATTGAATGAACAATGGAAACTTAAGGTAGACTGTTGTCAATCAGGGCTGCATGGGTAGACTTAAGATCTTTAGCTCTTATTCATTTAATCTAAAGATTACCTTCTCATGAATGAAATACTTTCCTAAACATAATTTTGCAATATTTAGTCAAATTCTCTTAGATTATATTAGGTCCTTCCAAATCAAAATATCTTCACACACAGAACAGGTTGAATAGATAATAGTCAGGCAATGCAATACTGGTAAACTACTTTTTAATCTGATCACAGACTACTGTAATCTCTTGAACAAACTAATTTGTGCTATTTGTACTGTAGTTTATTACAAAATACACATTTCAAACATACAACAGAAACTTCATAATTATGATTTATTAAGAAAATATTCTAGATAAGAAAAGTCTGCTTAAAGGCATATGTGATAGATACTGAGTGATATAGTGATGTTATCCAATTTTCTTTCCCTGAATTTGGCAAAAAAAAGTCCACATTATACTATTAGTTTTATATTATGCTACAACTTTCTAAGATTGGGTTTACTCTGTAGGGAAAGCAGTAAAATGAAATATAGGTCTATAACATAGAATATATGGACCAATGAGAAGCAATATGCGAGTCTAGGTAACACATTTTTGAATACCCTAAAAGAAAAAATTGCCCTAGAATGTGTTGATATAGCAGCCTATTCCACATCTTGCTGGTGGCAATCATTAAAGAAGAAATTGATATAATTTGTAACCAAAATATATAGCTACATAAAAAGCTGTTTTGTGAACTGTCAGGAATAGGTTAGTGGAAGTTAAAAGTAACAGGCACTCAGTCCACTAGGTTGTTGAATTTTAAAACGTTGGCATTTCCAGATATACGGCCAAGGTAATCTAGGCATCTACCTTAACCTTTGTTTGATGGGGTGAGAGATGCCATGGGTAATGAAGATTTTTATGGTTTTGTTTTTATTTTATTTTTGGAAATGCCATTCTGTATATGAATGCACAGATACATGAAAAGATACAAAATTCACATGAAAAGTATTTTTAAACCAGTTTCAAACTGCTGTTTCTAAAGATTTAGTTAGCATTTTAGATACTGATCCATTTTCAATTAATGAGCACAATTTATGGAAAGAAATTCTCACATGATCAAAAATTATGGAATGAAGGAAAGAATACTTATTTGAAACAGATTACAATTGTTAAGACCTCACTTGCTGATCTATTTATCATTTGACTGTAAAAATTATTTAACACAGTCAACTCAAAATGTAACAGTCATGCATTTTAAAGCAACAGCAAAGGTATGTTAAAACAGTACCTTGCCTGTCTTTTAAGCCTCAGCTGAGGCCACCTACATTATGGATTCATGTTTCTTTGTGTGGGGGGTTTATTTTATGTGAAAGATGCTTGGGTTGCTTAGAACCCCAACCTCAACTGGCCCTTTTGTTATCCTTGTCTTTATTCTTTCTCACTCAAGTGTCCCTAACTCTGAGTATCACAAATCACATTCAAGCATGCAGACTATTTGTTGTCTGACTGATTATTACTTTCTTACCAAAAAGTACAGCGACATTAGAAAATTTATATAAACACTTTATCTAAATAAAGTTGGTGAGCAAGCTCACTTCTGATGCATAGAAATACCAAAAGAAAGGCACCATGAATTTGCAAAAAACAATAGCTTTATTGCATGGTCAACCTTTGAAAGATCCAGGAAATAAGGCTGAAGTTGGCCAGTCAAACCTGCTGTGGATATCGCTCTGTATAAATAAACCCTGATTGGCCGGTAGCCAGATAGGAAGTATAGGCGGGACTAACATAGAGGAGAATTGAGGGAACAGGAAGGCAGAGGGGGAGAAGCCTGAAGCCGCTGCCACTAGGACAAGCAAGATGTAAGGTACCAGTAAGCCACGAGCCATGTGACAAAGTATAGATTAATAGAAATGGGCTAAATATAAGAGTAAGAGCTAGACAATGATAGGCCTGAGCTAATGGCCAAGCAGTTTAAATAATGTAAGAGTCTGTGTGTTTATTTTATAAGTGGGCTCCGGGACTGGCGGGACTTGGCAGAAGCTGGAGAGAAATTCTCCAGCTACACAAACCCATTATTAGTGGGAAAATTTTCAGGAAGAAAGATTGGAGAATGTGTTAGTTGAATGGCAAGCATGTGTCATTGGGGGAGGGGTATGCTCTCTGTGGGTAATTTTTGAGCTTGTAGTTTCAGCCAGACAACCTGACATTCTTTGAACATACCTATTTAGCACAACAGGTTCCAATTCATAGGCATCACTAGTGAAAAGACCTGGAAACTTCTCCCAGAAGACAACTCAAACACTCTGTGATCAGTTGTGTTTAACCTTACCTAATTCCAGCAGTCTTCCCACCAGTGGGGTGGGGAGATTTGGCTGTTACAGTGGACTCAATGAAAATTCTACTGGGTCCAATATTGATAATCATTATTGGTAGGTGAACATAATAATTATATTGCTGTGGTTTTTACACTGCCAAGTTATTGGTTCAGAGTGCAAATAGTAGAGACAAAACTATTTGTTTCTCACTGAGATCTTGTTTTATAGGTTTAGATAATAGTCTAATAACAAGAGCTAGTTTATTCAATATCTCACCGTCCATCTTATCTTCCATTTTGAAGTATTCATTAATAATCATAGAAAGGAATTCAGTGAAGACTACCATTTTTCGTAACATACTACACTGAAATTTTAGTATTTTAAAGACAAATTAACAACTGTTCACATAAAATAAAATGTCCAAATAAATTAAAAAAGCAATTATGACTATTGACAATTATTCATCCACTTTTACAGTACTGTGCTGTTAATTTATGAATCAAAACACTCACATAATATCAAAAGTACTTCTAATAGCATAATCAACTTCAACAGTTTTCTCAAAGAAGACTAAAATTCATTGATTAAAGTATTCTTCAGTTACATGTCTAAAGCAAGCCATTTTTGACCTTTGCAAATTATTAATTGCATTTAAAATAATATTCTTTATAATATTATAAATATTATATATTTAATATTTATATTATTTATTATTATATTTAATTATATTAATTAATATTTAATATTATATTATAAATATAAATAATAAAAAATGTAAGAAATAAAATGTGTTTTTGAAATTAGTGATTTGACACTAAGGTAAGAAAGAGTCTTACATAGACTGCTTATTTCAATGATATTTAGTGGTGAAAATCCTAGTTTATTACCCTAGTAATAAGTAATTAATAATCCCAAATTTGTTCATTTTATCTAACATCTTTCTTGAATTCAAAAACCTTTGGGAAAAACTCAGCAATGATAAGGAGTTAGGGATTGGGAAAAGGATTGGTAAGGATATAAGCCAACACACATACACAAATAACACAAAGGAGTATAAATAAAGATTATAAAGAGGCAGTGAACGGCCAGGAAATGGTCCCAAACTTCAGTCTCTAAACTTTCAACTTTTGACAGTCAATAGAGAAAGACTTTTAGAAAATTTAAAGTGACACAAGAGCAAAAGAAACTGATATCTCTCTCATCAACTTAGAGTAAGAATTTTAGTAAAGCTAACAGAATTGACTATAACGGCTGTCTGATTATAAACGATCCCTCTTTCCTAGAAATACATCACATAAGTAAGTTAAAATAGTAATGGGCCACAGGATGTAATTTATTTGGCCTTTGCACTTAACCTTACTCCTTTCAAAGCTGCACCATTGTAACATTCTGAGAGTCTTATAAATGATAGGAGAAACATTTTATAATAAAATATGTTCGCAACCTTGTGACTTTGTGCTAAAGATTCTCCCTGTGACCCCTGATGCTATTTTGTCAGTCTGCAATCCTGGACAGTGCTCATCAGACATCTTCTCTGATCTAATTAACTAAAAATCTTCTGTAAAAGTGTTCTTAGAACCCTAACAACATAACTTCAGGATCCACCAAAATCAAATAGTGTATGGGTGTTGCTCAAACTCTTCAATTCAGTTTCTCTCTGGAGAAGCCCACGCTTTTCTCTTGGGTGTGTATCGTCCCTTTCTTCTGCCTCCCAGGCCTCTGCCTGTCTTTTAATGTCCACACTAAATCTATGGTAAAAAGAAAACTGTGTTAATAAAGACCTCCTCTGCTTCATATTGATTCATTCTGATGGTTTCCTGCAACCAAGTCAAGAATCCTGGTGTCACGTGAGTGGAGGTCTAGGAAACAACTCCACAGGCTGCTTCCAGCTGTGACATGACATACAGCTGTGTCTCCCATTCCAGTTGCCACTGACCAACTCTCCTTATTGTGGCTCATTTGTAAAACATGTATGCTGTCAATAAGTGCGTACTGAAGCTGCAATAGACAATGAGCTGGCCTTTGCTGGATGTTCCTTAACAAGATGAGAATGGCAAGCAAATATGAGAATTATTAACATTAAATAAGGCAACATTTCAAATGTTAAAAGTGATTATTCAACATCTTTTTATAAGAATTGTATTTTGTAGAATGATGGTTTATCAAGTTATATTATACTAAAAGGTCTCTGACTTCCACTGGCAAAGCACATTTCCAATAGGGCTTGCTTGGTTTTGTTGTTGTTACTTTGGGGAGATTTTTGCATGAAAAGAGAAAAACCTTATATCAGTAAAAACATGACCTAGGGATGAAAAGATGGCTCAGCAATTTACAAAGCATACTGCTTCTCCAGAGGACCAACTCTGCTGCTGAACAACCATGTCAGTTCACAGCTGCCCATCACTCCAAGTCCATGGTATCTGACTCCATCTGTGCTTCTCTGTTGGACGCTACTCCAATTGCCATACATTCCAACAGAAACACAATCACATGCACATAAATAAAATCAATTTATGTTACCTAATATTTAATAAGTATTCCTTACCATTTATTAGGTTATTTGTGTTTTATTTTAGTGAAGTGTAGGTATTTGACATTATGTATTAGTTTTATGGAAAGTTTATTTTAAAAGAATGAATCCATACAAAGTTAATGATTTCAAGTCAAAGATTTTCTGTTAGTTGCACCTTGTAGGTTTCTACTCTTAAACTGCATATTCTAACACTTATGCTAAAGTCAAGCTGTTTCCATCTGTTTAGGCTACACACTGCATCACTTAGTAATATAAAAAGAGCAGTTTTCTTACACTCCTGGGACAAAAAAAAAATCTCGCGGAATTCATAAGTGATCCAATGCACAAAAAATTCATTTCCTGCATAGGGTTTCAGGAATGCCATATCACAAAAACTGTTACTTTCTCATTGTGTTGATCATAAAGAATTCGAGTAAGTAAACCCTTTAGGGCTGCACACCTCATCATTTCACTTGACTGAGGGAGGCACAGTCAGGCACAGCATGTGGAGTTAATTACTCTAGCACCGTTTCTCTGAGCAATAGAATGACCCTAGTTGTGACTGCACCATGGAATATGTGGAAGCAGATCTTTCCCCTGTCTATACAACCAGAAGTACAGAATGGAGCCATTGCTCTGGCAGGGTAGAGGACAGCTCAGCTGCCATGTTGCTGGCACGTTTCTTTTCCCTGGTGACTATGGGTCGGGTACTGATGGCAGCCTTCAGTCCATTACTGCCTGCCTTCCAGCTCGATTGGCTTCCCACTCTAAAGGCTATGGCTCTAGCAAGAATTTTAACATTGTGTTTGTTCCCCCAACCCCTCCTGGATTTGTCATCTGTAAAGCTGGGTCATTCCATGAGCAGCTCCTACAAGAACTATGCAGCCACAAAAATATGACACCATGCAGTTCTGTACATACAGCAATCCTGGTGACTGTTATCTACCGAATTGCAGGAGCTAAAGCTTATTAAAATTCCAAGAATCACTCACCGGCTAAAGGCTGTATTTAACCCCTTCGTAAGTATTTTTCTAGACACAGTATTATGGTAAGACAATTTTTATAAGGGAAGAACATGAGCCCTTTTGAGTCCACGATAAAATGCAAAGTGAATGATATTTTTGTTTTGTGAAATTTTACTCTCACTTGTCTTACCTTCATCTCATTTTTATTCTAGAATTATCTGCCATTATCTCTGTGTCCTGCCCTGAACAGAAATAGATAATGTAATAAGTTGATGTAATGTGACATAGTATGCCTCTCTCTGTCTCTCTCTGTCTCTGTCTCTCTCTGTCTCTCTCTCTCTGTCTCTCTCTGTCTCTGTCTCTGTCTCTCTCTGTCCCTCTCTCTCTGTCTCTCTCTCTGTTTCTGTCTCTCTCTCTCTCTCTCTCTCTCTCTCTCTCTCATGTGTCTGTGAAGCTCCAAAACCATTTCATGGCAGGAAAGCTGTAATTATAGCATCTATTAGGAGAAAGGTGATGGATATGAGGAAAAGAGAAAACCTAGGGTTTTAGTAAGTAGCAGTAGGGGCCAGCAAGCCCGATGAATGAGGAAACAGAATATGGGAGGAGGTAGTCCTTCACATAGAGAGTGAGAATCCACCAGATTGTCAGGGCAAGCAGGCTTGTGAATTCAGGCTGTATCCAAAGAAGAGGCAGAACGGAAGGCAGGCATAGCAGGGAATCGGGAAAGCAATTGTGTTTGGCAGGGAGGTTTGAGGTCTTTAGAGAGAGAAACTGAGAATGCCCAGAGTGTCAGGTCAAGCATGCTTAGAGTTCTGGCCAGTATTTGAAAAGGCAATAGAAGGAGGATAGAGAGAGAGTTGTTTTTTACTTAAAGCTTCAAAAAATAGATGGGCAGGCTCACCAGAAAAGATCTGTCAACATTCACCACAACTCTTATTTGTATCTCCTTTTTAGTGCTGTATATAAAGTCGATGAAGGTTTTCAAAAACCAAAGGCAAGAAAGGAGGACCTGAGGAAAATCAGAAAGTAATTAAGGACGGAGAAGGAAGGGAAAGCGTCAGCGTGAAAGAAGGCAAAACACACTGATTTGGCCTTTGTTTCTGGCCTGTGTGCAACTCATTTCAAGTCTAAGACTTCCACACTCTTATCTCAGCACACCCAAAATGTAAATGTTCCTTCCAACTCTGGCGGTATTCAAAAAGGCTTTGTCAGATTCATTTGGAAAAATATCACCAGAAATATATTTTATTTAAGCAGGCAATTTTAAGTTACAAAGAGAGACTATTTGTGTATTATTCCAATTATATGCCCCCAAAAGAGAATCTTCTGTCTGCAGCAGGAAGTGATTTAGGCCACTATTCTAGTAATTATCTGGAATATCATCAAAATTTGGAGAGAATTAAATTTTAAATAATGACTTGAAGTTTATTTCCAGTTATGGAAAAAGCAAATGACTGTAAGAAAATTAGAAATAATAAATATCAATATATTAATATGCATGTACATATTTATCTATTAGTGTTAATGCTGTGCAGGAATAAAAAATATTTATGTGTTTCAGGATTCAAAAATCTAGTTACAAGATGCTACTCAAATCAAAGAGGAAATATAATCTAATACCAAAGAGATTATGTAGGAAAAAAAGAGCAGGGCTTAAAGTAGTTATTAAAACCATCACTCACAGGTAGAAAGAACAGAGAAATGGAACATACTAAGGAAGGTGATGAGAAAGAACCATTATCATGCTAAGAAACTTCATTCCTTCTCAACCAGCACTTTCGACTGTTAAGTTAGTTCATTCCATTGCCTGTTGTTAGCCATCAGTTCTTCCGTCTTTCAGGGTTGATGGCAAGCCTAACTGGGTTTCAGTTACTTTTCTTATCACACTGACAGAATGCTCTACAGGAACAATTTAAGGGAGAATGACTCCATTTCTGCTCATGGTTTCCTAGGATACAGTCCATCATGACAGGAAGGCATGATAGGTGGAGTGGCAGAGGCATGAGTTTGGGGTACTCAGATGTTGGGCAGGTGGAAAGCAGAGGGCTCAGGCCAGAACCACAAGTTTTTCTGAAGGTCTCTTGCCAGGGACCCACTTTTACTAGCTAGACCACATTTCCCAAGCAAACCACACTCTCCAAAAGCAGCCCCAAATACTCTGGTTTCTCTTTAGATCATGTAAATCTTTCACCTCTTACCAAAGCAGCACCCCCACTGAGGACCAGTATGAAAATATAAGATCCTGTAGAGGACATTTAACAGCGAAATCACAAGGCTTTGTCACAGGCTCCATAGACTCGTGGCCATGTTATAAGGCAAATTTATCCATTACAACTTCATTAGTCCCTGTGGTCTTCAAAAGTCTCAACCAAAATTCATAGTCTTTCTTTTTTTCTTTTCTTTTCTTTTCTTTCTTTCTTTTTTTTTTTTTTTTTTTTTGGTTTTTTTCGAGACAGGGTTTCCCTGTGTAGCTTTGTACCTTTCCTGGAACTCGCTTGGTAGCCCAGGTTGGCCTTGAACTCACAGAGATCCGCCTGGCTCTGCCTCCCGAGGGTTGGGATTAAAGGCGTGCACCACCACCACCACCACCACCACCACCACCACCACCACCACCACCACCCGGCTCATAGCCTTTCTTGAGAGTCAAGAAAAATTTAACTCCCCGTGCCCTTTGTAGTGAAAAACAACGTTACAAACCCTCACTGTGCAACGGCATAGAGCGAACA
>CABHPQ010166884.1:0-13363 GCA_902168405.1 Peromyscus aztecus
ACTAAGTGAGACCCTTACTGTAAATAATAATAATAGTAATGATAAAAATAATAGTCACCTGCCTGTTCATGTTCACATATGTCCTTTGATGGTATCTTGGGATATTTATTTCCATTTTCCTTTGTAAATATTATATATTAAATATTTACAAAAAGCAGAATCAGACTTTACAAACTGGTTCATAACTTTTTTCAATGACAGTGTAAGATAGATCACAGGACTACTATTATCAATATCCTGTTGATGGACGTTTTGGCTGTTTGCAGCTTTTGCCGTGATAAATGTGTTGATTAGCCTGTGAACATAAGTCTGTGTCTTTGTTCATATTCTCAAAATAGAGCTGTTGTGTAAAGAATATGCCAGTTTTCTTTCCAAAGAGGTTTTGTCTCTGAATTCCAACATTCCTGCCTGCCCCTTCCTTCACTCTCTTGCCACTGTGTGTTACTGTCTTTTTTAATGTTTGTCACCTTTATGCATTTCTTAAATATGCCTTTAATTCGCTGTGCTTGTCTGCTTGCAAAACTGGACTTTCCAAATGTATTTAGTGTTCATTTCTTTTATGATTCTCCATTTATATCCTTCATGTGGACATTGTCTTAGATATGGTCTCGGTTTCCTACTCCTCCCAACATTTGTCCAGTACCACGTGGGGCCTCTCTGTTGCCCACACACCTTTCCCTTCCTCTTTTTATTAGTACCACAGGAGTTTGTTTGCTTGAATTCTAACGATGAGACATTATTATGTCTCAGCTGCCACCCGCTTTGGTCTTTTTGAGACAAGGTCTCAGGCTGGCTTGCCACTCACTGAATAGGCTAGGCTGCCTGGCCATCAAAACCCCAGGAATCTGCCTGACTCAGTCTCCCAAGTACTGAGATCATACGCATATGCTCACACACCAGGCTTCTGTTAACATGGATTCTGGGAATCAAACTCAGTCCTCACAACTGCCAGGCAAGCACTTTACCAACTAGGCTACCTTCCCAGCCCTAGTTCATACCTTGAAATGTGATTTTTGATGAAAGGGGTGAGAGAATTCAGGCTTCATAGCATTAACAAACCTGGAAACTAAATTCCAAGTGTCTAATCTCTCGGTCACGTCTCCTTGTGGATGCCCTCAATGATGGCTCTTCAGTCAGAGCACTCCTCAGATATGAAGTTTCTTCCCATAAAATTAGGAGCTAGACTAGCAATTGTAGCACAAATTCTAGCCTTTGTCTTATAGCTGGAAGTGTAACAGAACAGACTAATCTATAGAATAAGAAGCCCAGCACCAAAAAGAGACAAAGAGAAGATCCAATTAGGCTGCTCTATCAACATCTTTTGATTCACTTATTTAATTGTAACTTCCACACACTTTTTTGTTGGTGGTGTTTTCCAAGACAGGGTTTCACTATGTAGCCCTGGCTGGCTTGGAACTCACTCTGCAGGCCAGGCTAGCCTAGAACTCAGAGATCTGCCTGCCTCTGCCTCCTGAGTGCTGGGGTCAAAGGTGTTCGCAACCACCGCCTAGCTCCACACACTTCAAATTGATCTGTTTGCCATGTGATACAATACACCTAGGAAGACTCCTTAAGCCAGGGCTTGAGAAAATACCAACGTCCATCATGAAGGACCAATGAAGTATGGTCTGCATGTGAAATGGTGTGCTACTGTTAGAGAATCCGGAAGTTTTCTATGTAGGGCCGTGGGAGTCTCATTAAATGTTAGATTTAAAACAATGCAAAGTGCAGGAAGATGGGTGAGTTACTACTGAGCCTCTGCTGTTCCCCCCTCTGTGGCCACTCCTCCTCCACTAGACTGCAGAGATCAGCAAGCTTGTCTGCCTCAGCACTTCCCATAACCCTGCTTCCATTTAGAGTCAGGCAGCGGTATTGAGGGTGGGGTGGGGATAGCAGCAACCTTTAGCTGCAGGCCAACCTCTCCCTGTGCAGCTGCCTCTCTACTCAGCTGCCCACGGCTCCGCAGGACTATAGAGTGGGGACAGCGCTGGGCAGTTACAGGCTTTGCCTTGTCTTCCCATTCTGTTCTAACTAAATCTCCAGTCCCCACATCTGAGGGTGTCGTCTCTTATTTGCTGGACCACTGGCTTATCGTACAATCTATCTCTTGTGTAAACGGGGTGGGGGGAATACAGAAATGTGTATATGTTCTTCTGGTATGGTATGTAATTTCTCATGTACTTCTAAGAGAAATTACTGAAAGCAGTTACCTGGTGCACATGAAGTTCTGGAAGCTGGGCCCAGGGATGGCAGGTGAGGGGTGGGGACTCTTCACTAAACAAGGCTTCCTGAAATGTTTCTTTTTAAATCACCTGAACACATGGCTGATGCTAAATGGCGTTGTTTTGTTCTGTACATTAGGACTCAGGCGATTCATGGAAACAACCTGTAAACATTGCAGAAGTGGTAGTGCAGGCTAACGCTGGAGTCTTTCAAGATGAGCTTCCTCTTGCCCAAACTGACTAGCAAGAAAGAAGTGGACCAGGCCATCCAAAGCACTGCGGAGAAGGTGTTGGTTCTCAGGTTTGGGAGGGACGAGGACCCTGTCTGTCTGCAGCTGGATGATATTGTAAGTGAATTTTTAAATGAACAGTTTTAATTCAGGCAGTGGGAGAGCAGGAAATGCCAACACCAAGTGTCTGAACATTGTCCTTTCAACAGTCACATATGGAACTGCAGAAACCCCTCCATGGTGTACAAGCTGTGAAGTGGGGTCTGAACTGTTTCCCTGGCTGCCAAAGCTTTACTTGTCTGCTGCTCCTAGAGTGGCCTGGTGGACAGGTCAAGTTTCACAGCATGTCTTCACACTCAAATTAGTAAAGAGGGAAATTAGAAGGTAGAGTCACTGTTTATCATGGAGATGGAACCAAGGACTGACATCTCTTCCCACCCATCTCTATTGCAGCAGTCACCTGTGGGGACCAAATGTAAGAGTAGCATCATGTAATTAAAGTGAATGTGTGGGGCTGGTGACATGGCTCAGCAGGGTAGTGCTTGCTGCACAGGACTTCCAACCTGGGTTCAATCTGTGGAACCCACAGTGGAAGGAGAGAACTGAATCCTGAACATGGGTCACACACACACACACACACACATACACACATACACACACACACTCACACACACCAACCAGTCAATAAGTAAGAACGATATATTAACCTGGGAAAAGATGATCAGAAATGTATACTTATAGCCATGGGAAAGAGTATAGATTCTAGGCTAGAAGTGTAGCTCAGGAACAGTTACCTCTTGTGTATGAGGCCCTGAGTTCAACTCCCAGTACCAACGAAACAAATATATAGATTGATTGGTTCTGAAATCAAGCCTCCAAAGTTGAAATCCCACCCCTGCTGCTTAAGGGTGTGTCCTATAATTACCTCCTCTGCCTCAGCTTTGTCATCTGTAAAATGGGGATGCTAAGTGCACAGCTCATGCACTCACTGTTAAGTAGGTTAACGAGTACAAAGCACTGAGGACAGTTAGCCTGAGGGAGGTGGCACCAGGCACTTCTCTACTTTTCATTCCTAGGAGGAAAGAGTGGGGAGGGTCAGCATCTATGTGAGTGTTTCTGAGTTGTTGCATGTGGGTATGTCAGGATCTATAGTTTTTGTTTTGAAGTACCGAGCATTGAAACTAGACCTCATGCTCTAGCACTGAGCTATGCTCCCAGCTCATTTTAAGTAAGTATAGATTCCTTTCTTGAAAATAGTCGCACATGAGCCCATGGGATGGCTCAGCAAGTAAGGGCTCTTGCCACTAAGATGGAGAGAACTGACCCCAGCAAATTGTCCTCTGGCTTCTACACATGTGCTGTAACACACATACACCTGTCCTACCCCCCGACCCTCTGCACACACACACAAATAAATAAAACTTAAAGAAAAACTTAGTCTCAAAAAAAGCAAGAATCAAACATCAACAAACCAAAGAAAATATTTTCCCCAACATGTCTTAGTTACTTCTCTATTGCTGTGGCAAGACCCCAAAACCAAGACAACTTATACAAGAAAGAGGTTATTTGGGGCTCATCGTTTTAGGGGGTTGGAATCTATGACATCATGGCAGGGAGCATGGCAGCAGGCAGGCAGACATGATGCTAGAGAAGTAGCTGAGAGCTCACATCTTAACATAAGCAAAAGGCATAGAAAGCTAACTGGGAACAGTATGGGCTTTTGAAACCTCGAAGCCTGCCCATGATGACACATCTCCTCCAACAAGGCCACACCTCCTAATCCTTCTCAAACAGTTCTACCAACTGGGAACCCAGGTATTCAAATATATGAGCCCATGGGGGCCATTCTCATTCAAACAACCACACAGTGCCTTCTCCTGACCCTATCAACAGGGATCCACCCTCTGAACAGTAGTAGTATGTCTAGCTGGGCATAGCAGTGTTAATCCCAGCACTTGGGAGGCAGAGACAGGTAGACCTCTGTGAGTTCAAGGCCAACCTGGTCTACATAGCAAGTTCCAGGATTGTGTCTTATGAGGAATTCAAATGGGCTTCATTCTTGGTTCAGATTTTCTCAAACAAAATAAATAAATAAATAAACGTTATAGTAAGTTTCACATACAATATTATAGTACGTTTCACAAAAGAAGCATTATATGCACCTGGCATCCATCTTGTCATTCACAGCTCTCCAAGACTTCTGCCGACTTAAGTAAAATGGCTGCTATTTACCTGGTAGATGTGGACCACACGCCAGTCTATACGCAGTACTTTGACATCAGCTACATTCCATCTACTGTGTTTTTCTTCAATGGGCAGCACATGAAAGTGGATTATGGGTAAGTTAAGTTGACTCTACAGTCTGGAACGTTGGTTCTATCAAGGCAGGTTCAGTAGCTCACTTGCTTTTCTGTTGGCTCCGAGTCTGGCTAAGTGATTACTGTCTCCTTATTTGATGCTCTCTATTTTTTATGGGAAACTTTAGTGCAAAATGTGAGTTTTCAAGTATGATTAGCAAATTTTAATTGCTAACTTAAATATGAAAAAATAGTATAGCTTTTGAAGTACTGACTAACCATCCTTAGGTACAGAAAATGTAGAATATCTATATTAGATATTAGCTGAGCGTAGAATATAAAATTTACCAAAAAAAAAAATCCATTGCAAGAAAATCCCTGGTTCCTAAGCTTTGGGGGCTGGTAGTTGGCATTTACAAAAGAAGCATTCCTGTCAGGAAGACACACTTCTCTCTTGCGAGTGTCTTTGAAGTCATTCTTCAAGAAGGCCTGTCAAAATAAGTCACGTGATACCTTCTAATGCCCTCCCCTCCATCCTGTTCACACCCCTGAGTACCGTTGGCTGTATCTAGGACTGTGGTCTCCCTCACTCTGGGGAGGTGTGTCTGCTTCTCATTACCTGATGGAGATGAGTTCCACACTGTTTGAAGCTGTTTATCCCCCTAGGAGTCGGTTCCTCTATTAAGTTAGTACAGCCTTCTTACATGGAATGCAGGACACAGTGTCAAACACCGTTTAAGTGCTTCCTTCATCTTTTAACCCAGTAATTACATTTCTAGGAGTTTAAGAGTATATTGTAGATGCATATTTTACAACTCTGGGGCAAATAATTAGTTGTCAAATCATGTTACTAAATAGTTTGTGAAATGATTCTTATCGTAACAAAATAAATAGAATACACACCCCCATGCAGAACTGGAAAGGTATACATCAAAAGGTGACTTCTGGCCTCACAGCTGACTTTATTTCTCTTTTAAATTTTTCTGCAAGCAATATACCTGATGTTTAAAATAATTTGTAAGGTTATTAATATCCGCAGTTCAGAAGTGTCGGTGAGGAGAACTTGAGAGACTGTGATAAGTTAATGGGCTTTTACAGAGACACCGAGCAAACTCTGCCTACTCCAGTACTCAGAGAACTCTACATGGTAGTGATGTGGAAAGGGATGCAAAGGCAGAATCTTCCCACACCCAGACTTCGGTCACAGCCCTGCATATAGTCCTGGGTACTGTACCTGGGGAAAGGCAGTGGTCAGACCACAGGTGGAGAGCTTCCCACACAAGAAGGGAGAAAGAGGCCACTGGTTGCTGCTGACCATGCAGGCTTCACACACTGGAAAGCTCTGACCATGGTTATTTCCCTCTGTGCTGCAGGTCTCCCGATCACACTAAGTTTGTGGGAAGCTTCAAAACCAAACAAGACTTCATGGATTTGATTGAAGTCATCTACCGGGGAGCGATGAGGGGGAAACTTATTGTCCAGAGTCCTATTGATCCCAAGAATATCCCCAAATATGACCTCCTCTATCAAGACATTTAGCACGCTCACGGCTGTTGGAGATGAAAGAGTCGTGACTGGAAACAGGACCTGAACCCAGAGGGCCTGTGGTCTGGAGTCCCACAGAGACACGTTCTCTGGCCCTGCAAAGCGGTTTGATGTGCTGTAATCAGTGGCCCCTGCACGGAAGCCCCAGTACTCCAAGAATCCAGATGCCTGAGTGTCCATTTCCTGAGAGCCTCAGAGCAGTCGGGCAACAGTGTTCGGGTGGTCTTTGTAACTTCCTTTTATCTGGACTTGTCTTTCCCCCTTAAGGTCATGCATCCTCCTAGACACTGTAAGACCAGTTTGATTACATGTCTATGCACACACACACACACACACACACACACACACACACACACACACACACCCTTCCCCACGCCTCCATTCACTTGCCCCTTTTGCTCCTTCCTGTCCCAGCTTCTCTTGAAATAATGAACATTCTTTAGTACAGGAGAGTTCTTTTGTTTTCGGAAAACTTCCTGGCATGGACTGAAACCACTGCCCTGGGCGGCTCATTTACAGCTGGCAGGCTATTAAATTGGCAAGAGGAAAATGGCCCTTCACCATCCAGCATAGTTTAAGCTAAACAACAAGTTACTTCCTTGGGAAGTAAGGGACAGAGCTCCCCAGAAGACAGTGCCACCATCGCTTATTTCAAGGACTCAAGACCAAAGGTATATCAGAATTGTTAAGGGGAAAGCCTGTGGGGTTTGCTGATTCCAGCAGCTTTTGAAGACTAGTTGACCTTCCAGGGTCCCCCTGGCCCAACCTCAGGAGACTTGTGTCTCTCCTAAACCTCATGGTGGCTGTTACCCCTGACACTCCAGAACGAGACAGTAGGTCAGAACTGGAGGTCTGTGGCCAAGCAACCTGTGACCTGCTGGGCAGCAAGGGACTTGTTACCAGCAGAGATCCAGGCTTGTTGTGGCAGCACGGTCACCTCGGGGCCAGTCATGTTGTCAGCTGCGTCTTTCTAAGCTTGTCCGTCCCGGAAAAGTGGAATGGGACCCGATTCTGATGGATGTGTCACAGGAAGAAGGCTGTCGGAGTTTTTCATGTCCTCCACTTAAAGCCGGGAACACTTCAGGAATGGGAAAAGAGTTCTTTCCCTCCCCTCCTTGTGATAGATGGGGCTATGGCAGCCACCTTAGGCCCACAGGATGAAAATTAGTGCACGGGGATCGTAAGGGTCAGGTCTCTAATGTTACTGAGCTCCCAGGTGAACTCTAAACCTTCTTCCACATCCTATGGAAGAATAAAATTTCTTTGTCCAACTCAACCTATCCAGCAGGTCTTCTGTGCTTTGGCTAAGTGCTCAGGTGCCAGCAAAATCTGAGAACCCGCACAGGAAGAATACTTCCATCTTCCTTGCTGAGGGCTGGGGTGAGGGCAGGGGGCCCCTGCAGTCTGGATTTATGTTTTAGATCCTATCTTGGTTGCTGTCACCTCCACCAGTGTTTATTAAGGTGTGCTGCATGCCCTGTCCTGTGCTAGATAGCACGTAACTCTAAATGACTCCTGGACAGAGAACGGTCTCGGGGAGAGAAGGGGAAGTCCTTGTGCAGGAAAGGAGAAGCATTGCTGGGGAGCAAGCAGGAGGCCTGCTATGAAGGGACCGAGCAATGGAGGAAGGGCCAGGTTTCCCATTTCCCTCCTAGGGAGTGGCCAGCCACCTGCTTTCAGTTGGTGTGTAGGTACGGGACTGTGCTGGTTGAGTTTCTGGCTGGTTTCTGCCGGGTTCTAGAATATAGGTCCTTGTGTCCCTTGGCCCCATAGCCCCCCCCCCAAGAGATGCACCAGTGACTGAGGATGCAGGTGAGCACATCCCTGGTGGCCTTATATGCCTTGAAGAGAGGCTGTGATTGGCACGATGAGAAAGTAGACTAGAGAAGGCCTGATGAGAAGGCTTGGGGCAAGGAAGTGTTCAGAGAGAAGAGCTTGATGTCTGTCTCTTCCTCGACTCCTTTATTTCTGAGGTAGAAGGGCATGTGGCTTGTCTCCAACCCCCAGTGCAGGGTGAGTTTCTCCACTGAGGAAGAGACCCCAACTCAGCCAAGTCCCGGAGCATCCCAGCCAGGGGACTCTGGAGAGTTCCTAGTGTTCATCCCTAATGGAAAAGATGTGGGGACAAGTAACAACCAGGGAGCTTAAGTTACTGAGCAAATCTGTGGGCTGAGCTGTCGTGAGGACCCCGTAAGTCCATAGCCTGCCTGCATGTGCCTGTTTTGGTTTCTGGGGCACTGGCAGATGGAAGCACAAACAGAAGGCTTCTGTCACAACACTTGTCCCACTCTGAGCTCACACCCCTCCCGGGCTTTCCCCATCTTCTTCAGAGAGGTGACGAGATACGTTCAGTGAGCTCAGGGTTTGCATCCAAGCAGACCCAGGATCAAGTTCAGCTCCTTCACTAAATAGCTGAGTGAGTTTAACCAAAGCACTTCACTTCTCTAAGTCTTTTTCCTTGAGAAAAGCAAGGGTCACAGTGATCTCCCTTAGACCTGAATTTCATAAACACGATGCCCCAAGACAGACAGTCTGCAGCACCCTAGGAGTTTCCTGGCACCTCAGGATGGGGGTGGGGGTCATCCATATTTTTCCAGTCCGCCATGCTTCTTGGCCGCCCAGCACTGTAAATGAGAATCAAAGACTACAGATGGGTCATAAGCAAGTTCTTTATTGTTGACTGAGCAGTGCAGGGCTAGCACCTCAGATCGTGTCCTGTCCCTACACCGCCCCTCGTCCGTGGTGACTAATGCTCTCGGCCCGTCTGAGCGTAGCCTTCCCGTCAGCCCTGCGCTACTCACTGGCCATGGTTTCCTGAATCCAGTCCAGGATGGAGTTCACGTTGACGTACACCCCGTACTCAGCTACAGAGCAGCTCTTATCAAAGCTCAGGATCCCGGCTGCGTACCAGGTGTCCTGCTCCAGGTCGTGAACGGCAAAGGCACTGCCAGCATCGCCGTAGCAGGTGTCTTCCTGGAACTTGGTCATGCCAGCGCAGAAGGTATGTTCATTCAAGATGGGCTGCACCCCAACAGGACTCTTGGGGACCTTCTTCTCGAGCACTGTGCTGCCCTCATAGTGCTGCACACAGCTGTCCTGGTCGGCCACCGGCAGCATGATGTACTTGAGACGATCAGCAAACCTAAAGTTGGCGTCCCGCCCCCAGCCAGACACGTAGCCCATGCGGCCCGTGGCTACGTAGTCCGTGGACGGCAGGCAGATGGGCATCACCCTCTCGTTGACAGGCACCTTCTCTTTGAGCTTGATTAGCCCAATGTCCACCACAGAGCGGTTGGGGTGGACAACCACCTTCTCAATCTCCACCTGCTGCTGCCTCCCCACGTAGAGTTTTAAGGTAGGGGCAATGTCCTTGGCTGTCGCATCCTCACTGTGATTCAGGAAGAGGTTTTTGGCCGTGGTCAGCAGCCACTGGTCACTGATCAGCGTGGCCCCTGTGGTGAGTTCATGGCGGGAGACCATCTTGGCCTGCCAAGGAAAGCTGCCTTTGGCGTCCAGAGAACCACCTATGATACGCTGCACCTGGTCCACAGGATGCTTCGGCTTCCCACACTCTGCACAGGGAGGGAGGAATGTGAACAGCAGTGGGGAGCGGGGCCCCACCTGCGGAGGCCCTGGAAGCGTCAGCCACTGCTGCTGCTACACAAAACAGTGTCCGAACACTCTGCCCTTGCCTCCTGCTCCTCATTTCTAGTACTTACACATTAAGTGACTAAGAATCTGTTTTAAACCGTGGCTGGTAAACTACTATATAAATATATATATACCTACTTACATACATAAACATCATCACACAAAAGTTCCACAATTCTCTGAAACTCAGGGAAAGGGCTGGAAGCTCTGTGTGTGTTTCATTCTCAGACAAAGATGGCCCCACGGCAGCATTAGCAGGAACATAGACTTTTTTATGGATGGTGAAGTTAACCCAAAAGAGGTTGGCAGTTCCTGCCACTGATAGTAGAAATTGAGCAAAGTCCTCATCCAGGCAGAAGAGGGGAGAATTATGGATTGCAGGGGTCCCAGATGCCCCCATACCCTGCCTTACCCTTTGTGGGCTGCGCTTATGTCCACCCTAGTCTGGTCCTTCCTGGGGCATTCACTTTACCTCTGACCAGGTCTCTGAAAGCAGGTGTTCTGTATGGAGGACCAACCCCCTTAGGCCTAAATGAGCAGGACACTACTAAGCTCTCTGAGAGGCATCTTGTCCCTGCCTTGCCAGCTGTGGCTCTCTCTAACCTCTGTCTTGGCTCTCACATATTCAGGCCACACAAGCGGAACATGACTTGGCCACATTCCAGCCTCAATCCCTGCCCGTGTTCTAAGACCCCAGCACCCACCTGCCACACATTCGGGGAGTCTCTCTCCGGCAGCTGTGTTCACCCACTGCTTCTCACTGTTTAAGGCATACACTCCTGAAACAAAGGAGGAGACGAGCTCAGAGAAAGCAAATCTGGCCCCGGGGTAGCATGAGGAGATGTCTATCAAGAAGGGTTAAAGAGTTGGAGGAACGGGAGGGAAGGAAGGCCCGGAGCACTGTGCCTCGGGTCACGTCGTGCCTGGCAGGCCAGGAGTCAGTCATGACAGATGGCAAGTATAGGAGAGGAAGAAGTCAGGATTCAGACCTGGACTCTGCCTCTCACAGACTACCTTAGCCTCTCTGTGCCTGTTTCCTTGTTGGGAAAATGAAACTAGGAATATCTCTCCAGAAAAAGATTCTGTCAGAACCACGGGAGCTTTAACGACAGAGTGAAGTCCCTAGAAACTGTCAGAACATAGTAGTCTGCCCAATACCATAGGTGAAGACGGCACTCACGAGCAACAGGGGCCATGGGGTTGCTGCCTCTCAACTAAACAAAACAGGAAGCTGAGCCAACTTAGTCGGCAGCAGGACCACCAACAGGAGACAGAAACTTTATTCGAATCTAACTCTCCTGGCTCCAGGCAGCACTCATGAAGTTTCTGGCCAGGTACCCCAGCCCTCTCCATCATAGGAACGCCAGACAGGACCAGGGGTGTGCAGGGAGAGGTGCTCATCCAGGCCTCACCGTCTCCTTCAGTCCGCAGTCTGTAGTGTAGGCGGCAGCGATAGCGAACCAAGTGCTCCACGTAGCCATTTGTGATCTCCGGGGGCTTTGGGCAGCTGTCATCTGCAAGCAACAAGAAGCCAGTAAAGGCCATTGGATGTTCAGGTGGCTCCCTGTGAAAAGTCAGCCAAGAGGAGCTGCCCTGCACACCAGACTCCCGCCACCCCCCCACCCCCACCCCCCACTCCGAGTGGAAGCTGAGGAAGGGAGGCCCCACAGATCTGGGGAAGAAGAGAACAGGAAGAGGAACTGGGTCTTCCCTAACAGTGTACAGTTTTGATAGGGCCAGACTGGGGCACAGCTGGGATGCATAGTTCCTGGGAAAACCCAGAGACTCACCGGCCATATCCATGGCGTCATTGCCCAAGTCCACAGCAAAAAGCTGTCCCCACAGCAGGAGCGTGACAATAGCTCCCAGGACTCTGCAGAAAGGTGGCAAGAAGGAATGTAGAGGTGGTCTCTTTGTACATGTGGTTTCCTTGTGTGTGTATGTGCATGTGTGCACACACCACACACAGATGTACACACACACACACACACACACACACACACACTTTCCATTAAGCAGCTAGTAAAGAAAGAGAATGAAATGCTAAGGCCAAGGAGCTGCATTACTGGTTGTCCCAGTAATCAAACCACAAACCAAACCCCTGTTGAACTCTTGCTTCAGGCTTTCCTCTCCCGTGGTGTTATTTTACAAACCATGAAGAAATCTGGCAACTTCATGACCCCTCCCACTCACCACAGTGGTAGAGAACCCCCAGAGGGTGGGATGGGGAAGAGGGGCTGTCGATGTGACACTTTATTTTTTGGAGTGCATTATTAAACCCCGCAGGCTTCAGCAAATTCCAGACACACCAGCAAGTTCTGTGTCACTGGGAGTTCTGGACAAGCTTCAGACAGGGACGACGGTAACAGAGGAAGGAAGGCACCACCAGCGTGGTAGCATAGCTGCCATCCCAACTCTCCACACTCTGAGGCAGAGGCAGGAGGATCAGGGGTTTGAGAACAGCCTGTGCTACATCACAAGTGCCTGTCTCAAAAAAGCTGAGGGAGGTGGGGTGAGAAAAGAGGAACAGAGTGGAGAGGGGGTACAGAGCTGTGAGCCTTTTCTCTTGTGATGATCATAATGTCCAGCAAGAAGCCTCTGCTGTTAGTACATTGTAGCTAACTTAAAGATGATGGCTATGGTTTATTTTGCTGTTCTCACTACTTTTTGAAATTTCCCATAACTAAAAGTTGTTTTAATGTATAATTTGTCATAGTTGTTGTTGTTCCTAAGACAAAGCCTCACTTGTTGCCCAGGCTTGTCACAAACTCCTGAACTCCCAGGCTCAGCTCACCTCAGCTCCTAGAGTCGCTGGGTGTGCACCATCACCCCTAACTCATGTATGGCTCTACCTATTACTTGGTATTTGCCTTTCAAGGGTAGTATATCAAACCCAAGAACGCCAGATGGTTACCTGGAGAAAACTGGCTTCCTAAAGGCATGACTGTGGCCATCACTGGTGCCCAGACCACACTTAAAAGGTAACCAAATCCCAGCAGACCCCAGCCAGTCAGGAATTTCTTGGTGATGTTCTACTTCTAGTTTTTTTCTCAACCTTCAAAATCTCTCTATTTTGATAAAAATCTGAGTGCCTTGATGGTGTCACTAAAATGTGTGGCTGTTGTCTTTCTTTCATTAAAAGCAGGAGGTCTGTTAACAGACATAGTCAATATTCCAGGAAGCTGTTTTTTGCCTGGTCAAAACAAAACCTTTATAATCTTAAGGGAAAGGTTCTCCTTAGAGCCCATCTGAAAGCCCATCTCTCATGGATGCAGGAGGAGGAGTTTAGTCACTGGCCCTTCACTCACTGAGGTTCCAGGCACATCCTGCCTTTAACATTTCAGCATGACTGTCACCTACAAAATTCACAACTCAAACTGCACAATTAAGTTGCAAAAAAGGGGGGGGGAAGGAAGGA
>CABHPQ010166884.1:13463-26845 GCA_902168405.1 Peromyscus aztecus
AGAGAGAGAGAGAGAGAGAGAGAGAGAGAGAGAGAGAGAGAGAAAGAAAGAAAGAAAGAAAGAAAGAAAGAAAGAAAGAAAGAAAGAAAGAAAGAAAGAAAAAGAAAGATGTCATAATGCTATAAGTTTACAGTTTTGTGTGGAGCTGTGTGAATTCACAGCTATCCTCAGCAGCATGTGGCCTGCAGGTCATGGGCTTGACTTGCCTAGAACCTTAGCCCATTGACCCCATTTCTTTTCTCCACCCTCCCACAGACTTCTACACTGAGTGCTCCAAGTGTGAGATGTGCACTGTGGACTCACCTCATCTTGGGCCTCTCTTGCCGATCTCTGGAAGGTCTGTGCCGTGGTGACTTCTGCTGAGCCTTTTATGCTTCAAGGTCCTACCCCCCACCTCCTTCCCTTCCAATTCTGTTTGCACAATGTCAGCCAAGGTCACTGGTTGTTCCAGTAATCAAACCACAAACCAAACCCCTGTCAAGAGTTGAACTCTTGCTTCATGCTTTCCTCACCCGTGGTGTTATTTTACAAATCATGAAGAAATCTGGCAACTTCATGACCCCTCCCACTTACCACAGTGGTGGAGAACCCCCAGAGGGTGGGGAAGAGGAGCTGTCAATGTGACACTTTATTTTTTGGAGGGGATTATTAAACCTTTCTTTGAGTTATTTCAAACCCTTTTAGACACCCCTGTGACCCGACCTAGCTGAGACTATAAAGAAAGTGCTTCTTTTTCTCAATCATGCTACCTAAGTGTGAACATCTCCTTCCTGATTGTGGAAAGCTCTGGAACCTGCAATCAGTGGACTGCATTTATTGGGTATTGGTCCTTTGCTCTCTAACCTCAAGAGTGATAAAAAGCTGTAGTACAGGTTGACATGGGACCCTCATGCTGGCTTTTCACTCCAGAGTTTTCAGTGCTGAAAAGGGTTTATCTTGGAATTGTTTCAAGATAGACACTCCAGTGTAGGCACCCCTGCAACCTCACTCAGAGAGAGCAAGAAAGGGCTTCCTTTTCACAGTTACTCCTCAACCTGTGTGGACATCTTGCTGTTGCTAAGTGTTCCGACTTAAAATCAGTGAAATGAGCCTGTTGTGTCTCCTCTGATTGCTCTTAGTAGAAAACCACACCACGTGGGTAGTGTAAACACAGAACAAGCTCAATAGCAGGACTTCCTGTGGCTTCATAGGCCAGTTGCTAGTCAAAATAGGCAGCTGAGAATCATCAGTGTTTCAGTCAAATACCTGCCCTGGTATGCTCTTCACTCTAACATAGCAACTCAATCTAAATGTCTTCATTAATTGAAAAAAAGTTAGCTGTTTTTAAATTAGATCATACCAAAGAATCAAATGGGCTGTTAATAGTGGCATCAATGCAATATCAAAACAACGAGGAAGAGCACAGATACCTATCAACAGGGGACTGGTTACTAATGTGTGGTGTAGTCACACAACGGAATATTGTAAAGCCATGAAAATGCTTGGACAACAGAGAAGAGAGATAATTGCATAATTTTGAAAACATCACAAAGTAGCAGCAGAAGATTGCATTGGGAATAATACTGCTCTTATAAAGCTCAAAACCAAGCACAATTTGGTAAAGGATTTTTAAATATGACACCCAAATCACAGACAATATCAAGAACATGAAAAAGCAAGGCTGGATCCATGACTCAGTGGTTAAGAGCACTTGCTGCTCTTTGAGAGGACCTGAGCTCAGTTCCCAGCGTCACGTGTCTTACAACAGCCTAAGATTTGAGGCCCAGGGTGCCCAATGCCTCTGACCTCACATGCAAGACACACAGACACACATACCTCCACATAATTTGGGGCTACCCTTAAGACCTCGCCTCTCTCTGCTTTCCCTCGTGGGCTTGGATGCTGGGTCAGACTCAGGCAGAAGAACAGTGTGCAACTGTACCTTGACCTTCCAGGACCCTATGATAAATCTCCTGTTCTGTAGTGAACCTTTCTTCCTAATAAATTCCTTTACCCTTTAAGCAGACTCTGTGGATTTCTCATAATAGGTCTCCTACAGCAAAACAAGTGTTAGGGAAGAAGTGGGGACATTGGAACCCACATGCACTGCAGTGGGAATGTAGAATGGTGCATACTCCAAGGCATAGCTCCATGGTCTGTCCAAAAGCTAATGGCAGAATTACTGTGTGCCCCTGGTGTGTTGTGCAACAGTCCCCCCACCCAGACTGACACATTCCATACTTCAGAGATGCTAAGCAGGAAAAAAAAAAACAACTCAAAATAACTTCAGGAGGTCTCTGAAACTGATTGGATTCACTAGGCCCCTCTCTGCCAGAGTAAACAACAAAGCTGCCAAGAAGTCTCTAAGACCAGATCAGCTACCTGGAAAAGTCTGGACTGCCTGGAAGAGGTTTAGACCAGAGTCACTTGGAAAGGACATTCTTCAACCTGTTGAGTGACCTGCAGGCTGTGCAGTATGCTCCAGGTTCCTAGCCTTTTTTTTTTTTTTTGAGATGTCACCCACTTTGGAGTGGGCTTTGGTGATACAGATGTCTTTTCTGCTCTTGTAAGTAACCTCTCATCAATATTCCTATAAGTGACCTGTCGGAGCCTGCCGACAGTCAACTGGGTAGCTGGGTAGAGGCATGCAGATTGAAGAGACAATGAAGAAGACAGAAAAGAGTTGAGAGGTCTGTTGGTCAATGCCGGACAGCCCCGAGTTTATTTCACAGCCAGCTTATATACAGTTTTGAAGGACAGAGGTAGAACAATGCACAGCACGGGCATTCAACCACTATCTATCCTGTTTTGCGTCAAGCAAGTTTCTTTTTCTGTCTCAAAATACCTGTGGCTGGCATCAGCAACCTGCATCTAGCTAGATAGTATGTTTCTTCTTGTGGGCTAATCAGGACTTTCTCACAGCCCTTCAAGGAGACTTTATGGGCTAATCAGGACTTTCTCACAGCCTTGGAGCAAACAAGCCTGAACTCTATTGACTCAGAATAGACTTCAGATTCAAACTGGGAAACTGAGTCAGTTTTGGGCTCCCACAATGACTCCAATTGGCTCACCAAGTTGGACTTTAGTGGTATACATACTTTGGTCTGTCATGGGATCCCTATCTGGGGTGAGTAGACGTGTGTGTTGCATCTCCCCAGGAAAAATTTTGTCACACAACAAGGTAAGGTGTTCACCAGAAGGAACAGAAACAAGAGGCTTTCTGGCAGTGTTCACTGCAACATCTCCACAGTGGCCAAAAGGTAGAAACAGCCCAGGTGTCCATCAACAGAAGATTGCAAAAGGTGATCTGGACATGCAAGAAAATATTATTCACCTGCAGAAGAGAATGGAGTTGATTGATGCCTCCTGTCGTAATCCTATCCTGTCGTAACCTTGGAAACCTACTAAATGGAATTGGCCGAAAGAGAGACTCATAGAGGTGGAAAGTAGATTAGAAACTGCCAGAGAAAGGGGCTGGCAAGACGGTTCAGTGAGTAAAGGCACTTGCTGTCAAGCCTGATGACCTGAATTTGACTCCCAGAAACCACATGGTGGATCGAACCACAGTACCTTAAGCATGTACACACACACACACACACACACACACACACACACACACACACACTATTTTTTAAAAGCTAAGAAATTGCCAGAAGCTGGGAGAGGGGGCTATTGGTTAATATGTGTGTAGTTTCTGGTTGGGTGGTGAAGATGTTTTGGGAACAGTGGTGATGGCTGCACAACAGTGCTGGTGTGGTGCGTGCTGCCGAAACGGAAGCCGAGAGTGGCTAAAGTCACGCTGTACGTTCTATGTATTTTATCACAATAAAAAAAAAAAAACTCAAGAAATAAAAAGTAAGTGGACATCACTGCATGGGGGGAAAGCAAGCAAAATTCAGCAGTAGCTTGGATAGCATCCACCCCAGTGATTTCAGAACTGTATTTTTCGAGTTCTCAATGGAATGGAAACAGAATTGGAAGTGTCACCTGTCCTGAGGAGATGGGAACTACTACAGAAAGCACCTGGGAAAAATCGAATAAGTGACTGTCCGTGGCCCAGCTGCAGCCTGGGGGGTAAGTTCACGGGTGTATATTGTACTGTGCTTATTGTCTGTCTCTGTGTGTGCACACCTACAGTAAGCATTTGTATTTTCAAATATAACGGTGGAAGAAAACTCACCGAGGCCTGTCTCTCACAGAGTGACCCATGTGAGCAAGGTCTGGAGAGCCCGGTCTTGACCCATGTGCTGGATGCACGCAGTGAATTCTGTGCTTTCCCAAGGGGACACTGTTTCCCTAACCTTTGAGTCTGGGTTTGGCCGAGTGACTGTTTGAAATAGTGCAAATACAACTCCAGGGTAGACCTGAAAAACAGCTGGTCCCTGGGCGTGGCTTCTCTTTGCTGCATGTAGAACCCAGAGGCCACCGTGTGGAGGAACCTGTGCCATCCATCCCTGCACTGCTGGAGAATTAAGGAGAACATAGGAGTCTCAGCTACAGTCAGCCAGCCCCTCTTTTCAGAAGCCCTCTCCGTGGTAAGCATGAGTAAGCATTTGGAGTCCACAGCGCAGCTCAGCACAGACCAGGTGGATGATGTTCAGAATCACAAGCCAAGCCCAAAAGGCCTGCTGAGGTCCTTAAGCTTGGCTGGAGACGGCTTGTTAGGCAGCAGCAGCTAAGCAGGGATGGCACAGTGCCGCTGCCTCGAGCCCTGGTCCATCCTACATCCATCAGTGTGCCTTTGCCGGCTCTTCCTCACCCAGTGCCCCCAATAACAAAAAGGAAGAGACACACTTCCCTGTGCATTGCAGAGCCTTGCCAAAGAGAAGGCTCCCTGCAGACTGAGGGTGGCCCTGAGCTTGGAACCCCTCCTTCCTAAGGCACCCTCTTTTTTTTGCCTTCCCCCACAGTCAACCCACCAGCCCTCCCTTCCAGAAATCATCAAACCTCAGTCTCCAGCCACCCCAAATCTTGCAAGTATCAACACCTGGTGTTGTTTCTGCTCCTTCGTTCCTGGGACTCTGGGTCCCAGGGCAGCATAGAGAGCCTGGTCTTTGGCAACCTCCTGTAGATGGTAGTGGTTTCCTGAGAGGGGGTCTGACCTGAGACTCACCTTGTCTCCCGAGCAGGTGAGTGAGACTCACATTCTGCCCTGCACATCGCCTGAGCCCGCTTGGTACTCTGACCACTCCTCTTAGGCTCCACAGCCTCCCTGCTCTGGGTGTGCATTTTGTAGAGAACGAAGATCCCAAAAGCCTGAGAGTATCAAGCCAGGGCAGCAGCTAACAGAGGAGCTTGAAGGCAAAGGTTGGATTTTAGAAGGGAAAGCCTTTTAAAGTCTCATCAAAAAGTACTCTAATTTACTCCAGCCTGCTGCAGCAAACTGTTCTCCAGAAGAAGGTTCATCCTGGCCAGACAGAGTGGCCCACGCCTGTAATCGCAGCATGCAGTAGGCTGGAGCAGGAAAATAGGGGTTTCAAGCCTATTCTAGGCTACACAGGGAATTCAAGATCAGCCTGGGCCACGGGCACAGCAAGAACCCATCTCGAAAACAAAAGAAAGGTTCATTCAGCCACAGATTTTTGAGATTTTGCCACTACAGAAAAAAAAATCCCCGTATTATTTCTCCACTTCAAGGTAACCAATAGCTAAGGCTACTTGTGGATGTATATTTACATTGCCTTCACTATATTTTTTTACTTGTGTGTGGGCACACAAGTGTGTGTGTGTGTGTGTACACAAGTGTGTGTGTATGTGTGTATGTGTATGTGTGTGTATGTGTGTATGTGTATGTGTGTGTGTATGTGAGGGGGCACATACGAGTGTGTTTGTTGGCACACAAGTGGGGGACATGTGTGTATGTGTGAGTGTGTGTGTGTGCGTGTGTGCATGTGCGGCAGACAGAAGTCAACCTACAGGAATTGCTCCTCTTCCTCCACCATGTAGGTCTGCCATAGAACTCAGGTCCAGGCTTGGCAGCAGGTGCCTGTAATCACTGAGCGGGCTCAGTGGCTCCTTACTTGGACTTCTTACATTGTTTACCTCTTTTCTATGTCAATGATTTCCTGTGTTTTGTTTTGTTTATTTTTGTTTGACTTGTTTGTCTTGCTTTGCTTTTTTAATTTTTATTCACGTATGTGCATGTGTACATGCATGTATACACACACGTGCAGGTGCCCATGGAGGCCAGAAGAGGGCTTCAGATCCCCGGAGCTATAGTAACGTCAGTTATGAGCCACCCAGTGCAGACTTACACGGGTGCTGGGAACTGAAATAGGTCCTCTTCAACAGTAGTAAGCGTTCTTAACTGCTGAGCTATCTCTCCAAACCCCTGTTTTTTTCAGTTTTTTTTGAAGAGGTTTCATGAAATCCAGGGTGTTCTCAAACTTGCTCTGTAACCAAGGCTGGCCTGAATCGCCTGCCTCTACTTTCCAGGTGCTAAGGTTGTAGGTGTAAACCACCACTGCTGTGGGGTGTTCTGTATGGCAAATGTGTTGCCAATAAAACACTGATTGGCCTGTGGCTAGGCAGGAAGTATAGGCAGGACTAACAGAGAGAATTGAAAGAACAGGAAGGCGGAGGGAGACACTGCCAGCCGCCGCCAGGACAAGCAGCATGTAAAGATGCCGGTAAGCCACGAGCCATGTGGCAAGGTATAGATTTATAGAAGTGGATTAATTTAAGATATAAGGACAGTTAGCAAGAAGCCTGCCATGGCCATACAGTTTGTAAGCAATAAGTCTCTGTGTTTACTTGGTTGGGTCTGAGCGGCTGTGGGACTGGCAGGTGAAAGAGATTTATCCTGACTGTGGGCCAAGCAGGAAAACTCTAGCAACACACCACACCTGGCCTAACGACTCCCACTGTCTCTGCCATCTCTTGTATTTTATTTTCTGAATTTCTCAAAGTAGAAACATACATCAATGTAAGCATTTACATATGATACATACTTTGGAAGCCAGGCCTTCCCCTGCAGCCCTTTGCTTCCGTTCCATGTTTTAGTACACTGTACTCAGCCATTGAAACATATTTGCGATTTTCATTTCATGTCTTGTTTGCTCCGTACCTTATCTGGTTTATTCATTTTTATTTATGTACACGTGTGTGCGTACTACATGGTGCTAAGCCTGCAAACATGGAAGTTTTTAATGATTTCTCCATATTGACTTCAGTTCCAACCGTGCTCACTGAACATATTCCATGTAAGTTCAAAAACTGGGTTGTCTGTTTTTCTCAAGTGCTATTATCAGGTGCAGCCAATTTTAGACTTACTGCATTTTCCATTGGAATTGACCACTTAATCTGAAATGTCCTTGCTTATCTCTAGTAATTCTTCTTGCCGTAAAGTCTCTCAGGATGCACAGACTTTCTCTGACTAGCCTTTCTGTGCTTTACCTACTCTCTTTACCTCTATTACCTATATACCTCCCCCACTCTTTGCGTTTCAATTAGAATATTTTCTTTATTTGTATTTAATGTAATTACAAGGAAGGTTATTTTTAAGTCTACCATGCTCTATTTGTTTTGTTTTGAAACCACAAGTTCTATTTTCTTTATTTCTCTGCTCCTACCTTTATTACACTACTCAGTTATTGTTGAGTTGACTGGGGTTTGGGTCAGGGTTTTTTTTTTTCTTTTTGAAATAAAGTCTCACTCTGTAGCTCAGGCTGTCTGGGACTCATTAAGTAGGCCATTAGGTAGTGGCAATCCTCCTGCCTCAGTTCCCAAGTTCTGAGATTACAGGCACAAGCCCCCACACCTGTCTGCATTACTCCATTTCTGTATTACTGGGGCTTTTCTTCATTTTCTTTTGTTGGGTTTGGGGAGGGGGTATCATGGTCATGTGTTTTAAATTTTATTTCATTTATTATATGCCACAGTGCACATGTGGAGGTCAGAGGACAGCTGTCGGGAGTCAGTTCCCTCCTCCCACCATGGGTCCAGAGATGGAGCTCGGGTTTGTCTGGCTTGCATGGGAAGCATTTTCACCACTGAACCATCTTACTGGCCCATACTCAGTTCTTAAAAAGATTTTTATCCAGGTCTGGGGAGAAGGCTTAGTGAGGAAAGTGCGTGTGACAGAAGCTTCAAGACCACAGTTAGGAACCCCAGCACCCCCATAAACGTCAGGCAGTCACGGGGCCTCCCTGTAATCCTGGCACTTGGGAGGCAGGAACAGGGGATCCATGGTACAACCTGGATAGCTAGTTCAGCCAGAGGCTCTGCCTCAATTCAGAAAGTGTGTAACATCCAGTGTCAACTTCAGGCCACAGGTCAACAACACACACACACACACACACACACACACACACACACACACACACACTCACACTCATGTACCCACATACCTGCAAACATATGCAGTAAATGATTAAGGCCTTGTACTAGTTTTGACAAGATGAACTTCAAGCTTGAAACATGTACATATATGAACTGAGACTTTTTTAAAGATATATTTATTTATTACGTATACAGTGTTCTATCCGCAGGCCAGAAGAGGGCACCAGATCTCATTACAGATGGTTGTGAGCCACCATGTGGTTGCTGGGAATTGAACTCAGAACCTCTGGAAGAGCAGCCAGTGCTCTTAACCTCTGAGTCATCTCTCCAGCTCTGAACTGAGACTTATAATAAAACCTGTTGTATTTTTTTTTAATATTTAAAAGAATTTTCTTTGAGATAGGGCCTCACTGTATAGCAATGGTTAGCCTGGAACTCACCGAGATCCCGTCACTTGCCTCGGCCTCTCAGGTGCTGGGACTAAAGGTGTTCACCACCCCATCTGGCAACATTTAAAATGTTTCATCCTCCACTGCTTTTTTGTGATGTGTTCATACATAATTTTTCTGCTGGTCTTGGTCATTATTCCAAGGCATGTCTCTCCACCTTCCACGGTCTGATTTAGTGCCCTCACCATTTCTCAGATAAGACAAAGACTCCACAGCAAAGTCATTCTCTCTCCCCACCTTCCATCCTTTGGCTATTTCTATATCTCCCACCTAATGCTGTCCTTGCCATACACTTTCCATCTACACATTTAGATCCCAGTGTTGTGGTTTGAATAAGAAATGTCCCCCATAGTCTCATGTGTTTGAACACTTGGCTCCAAGTGGTGGCGTTTCTGGGGGACATTGTGGAATCCTTAGGAGTGCAGCTTTGCTAGAGTAAGTACATCACTGGGGATGGACCTTAAGGGTTTAGAGACTTGCCCTACTTCCTGCGTGTGGTAGAAATGTGTTCAGCCATTTCTGCTTCTGCCACCTGCTGCCATGTCTTTCTTAACATTATATACCCTCTGGAACCATAAGCCAAAGCAAACTTTTTTATGTAAGTTGCTTCTGGTCATGATGTATTAAGATTGCGGTCTTCAATTAAAGAAAAAAAAAAGCCATGAATTGGAAAGATAACAAGGGGTGAGGGAACAGGGGAGGGGTGAGGGGACAGGGGAGGGGTTGGAGAGAGGAAAGGGAAGAAGGTAAGTGGTATAAGTACAGTGTATTCACAAAAAAAATAAAGCTGGAAAAAAAAGATTGGGGTGTTGCTTTTAAGAATGTGGCCATGTTGGTTTGTGGGGGGATGTGGAAGAGTTGGGAACTTTGGACTAGAAAAGCAGTTGGATGCTATAAGCAGAGGTTAATGGGCCATTCTAGAAGGTGCCTGGAAGGCAGTCGCACTGAGAGTAAGGCAGATATTGAAGGCCCAGCTCATGAGGTTTAGAGGGAAGCAAGGACTTTATTAGCAGTTGGGCTAGAGGCTTCATGGTATATTTTTGCAAAAAGCCTGACTGTCTTCTGCCAAAGTCCTAAGAACTTGCTTGAAGCTAAATTTAAAAGTAACTTACTGCCGGGCGGTGGTGGCGCACTCGGGAGGCAGAGGCAGGCGGATCTCTGTGAGTTCGAGGCCAGCCTGGGCTACCAAGTGAGTTCCAGGAAAGGCGCAAAGCTACACAGAGAAACCCTGTCTCGAAAAACAAAAAAACAAAAAAAAAAAAAAAAGTAACTTACTAGCCGGGTAGTAGTGATGGTGATGTACGCCTTTAGTCCCAGCACTCAGGAGGCAGAGGCAGGTGGATCTTTGTGAGTTCAAGGCCAGCCTGGTCTATACAGAGAGTACCAGGACAGCCAGGGCTACATAGAGAGACCTGTCTCAAAAAAAAAAAAAGGCATAATTTCTCTGGCAGAGAAAATTTCAAGACAGTATAATGTTGAGTCTTTGGAATGGTTATTACAGGTTACTCTTATACAGGCTTGGAAAGTAATTGGCTGAGCAGAAAACACTTTGGTTAGAAAGTGTGTAAGGAATGAGTTTATTGGGAAGCTAAATACAAAAGAACCTTGTGTGCACTAGCCAAATGTCGCTCTGGTGTCTTTAGTGTGCCTGGGGGCCTGGTGAGTGTACACTGGGGACTAGATCAGATGAAAAGCCTTACCCTCCAAGAGCCAACATTCTCGTGGGGATTTAAGAATGACTAATGCACGGGGGTGAGTGAGAATCATTAATGGAGACAGAGGAATGCAGGCTATATAATAAGCAGAATCTAGGAGGGGCTGCTGTGAAAATTATGAATGGAAAACAATTATAGCAGAAAAGCTGTACTTCAGCAGCTCATACACTTTGCTATTTTCTCTCCTGGGGAGATTTGTTTTTAAACCCAATGCCAAGGATACCCTTTCTCAGTTTTGTCTGATTGTGAGATGGTGGGCACCCAGACATCAGACTTTTTATTTTGGGTGGTGGTGGTGGTGGTGGTGGTGGTGGTGGTGGAGGATGCTAGTGGTGTGTGTGTATGTGTGTGTGTGTGTGTGTGTGTGTGTGTGTGTGTGTGTGTGTGTGGTGTGGTGTGGTGTGGTGTGTTACCTGCACATGACAAACTGACAAATTCATAAAGATACCATCTTTGTAAGATACATCTCAGTCTCTGAGACTTTGAAAATGGAAAGATGATCAGTGTCTCAGAATTGGTGGAATAGCAAAGGCAGGAGAGTGAGCAGCATGGACTGGGAACCCCATGTTTTCCTAGGGTACACATGGTTTTCCAGCAGATCAAAAGAGTGTTGGAATCCAGAGCATGTTGCTCAGAATCGCAACTTGTCTCAATATTAAAATTAAACAGATGTTCCTGTTAAGACACCTCTTTCTAGAATGTCACCCTGTAGTCAGCTACCAGGGTCTACAAGGCACTGCCTTGCTGGGAACACAGCACTGCTTCCCAGCCGTACTTCTGAGTGCCTGCAATTCTGTTCTCAAAAACTGGGCCACTGGCAGACAAACTTGCCAACGTCTGCACCATATGCATCAAAGTTTCAAGCTTTTAGAAAAACTTACCCAAAATATCAACCTCCTCCCAAAATCAAGCCAAACATTGTGTAAATGAAGAATTCCCAAGATCCCGGCTGCCAAATCACACATGATCCTCAAGCCAACCCCTTCCAGCAAGAACAAACAAGCAGAGACAGGAAACACACAAAGTCTGTCACAACTGTCAATAAAGTCTGCCTTTCCCAGTAAGAAACGGGTCAAAGGTCAAAGGCGAAGAATATTAATACAACTCTAAAGACTAGCTGTATCTAAAAGTCCTACCGACTTCACTCACCTCCTTCACTCTGCTTTTGTGGGACAGATGGCCTCCTGGAGCCTAGGGAACCAGTATGAGTATGCTGGCACTTGCCTATTCTCTGCCATCAGTGTCCCCAGCAGTGCCAGAACACAACTCCGTTCTATTTGCTGAACTAAATGGAGGGTAAACAGAACCTCTGCCCTCAATGTTTGGGGTGGGAGCAAAAATGATGTAACACCAGGACAAAGTGCTGCTTGCTGAAGGGCTGGTCCTTACAGAACCAGCCTGCCGAGCCCCTTCCAGAAAACATAGTCATCACACAGTAATGGCAGACCACATGCGAGGGTCCTTACCATGGGCCAGGCACTATTCTGCATGGATTCTCAGCACTTGCTGATTGGATTCTTCAAGTCCCCAAAGCAGGAGGACCTATCATCATTTAACATGCCTATCTTTACAGCTGAGACACAGGATTAGGAACTTGCCCAAAGTAACAAAGTAAGAACTAGTGAGCAGAGGAGACAGGGCTGAGATGTAGGCCAAGCCCAGGACCACACTAGGGGGCCTAATCTACATGCTGATCTTTTCTGGGGGGTAGGGAGCATCATTGGCTCCAGTTCCCACCAGAGTGACCTCTCAGTCAGCAGGCAACAAACCCTTTGATCCTGGGTTAAGGCGTGGCTTACCCAGAAGTATTTACCCAGGCTAGCCAGGCTGAAGTCATTTCTCAGTAGCTGTAGGGACACTGAGGAAATCTGTTTATCATGTCTAAACTGTGAACATGGTAGTGATACCCAGCAAAGTGGGAGGAAGGCCAGTAAGACACTGGCCCACCAAAAATGAGAAACCCAGTGCTTTGAAGAGAGCTAGGGCCTCTCGGCCCGGGCCTCCAGGGACATCCAAGGACACTGGCGGAAAGGCTGTGAGGAGCTAGCACAGACCGTGTAGACCATGGCTGGGAAGTACATTATTAGGCAAGAACTCAAGCAAATGGCCTCATTGCATTCAGACAACAGAGTCTCCAAGTGCCAACCAGGGGGCTGTTGCTGGGAGGAGCTGGGAGGAGTCACACAACCCAATCCCCTGATCGATGTCTCTAGAGGGGGTGGAATTAACATGGGATTGTACTTTTGAACAGTCAGTCCAAGGAATCAGGCATCACACAGCTACTAACCCAGTAATGACTCCCCTCCCCACTGCAGAGCTCAGGCTCCTTCTCCTGCTGTGGGGTGTGAGCCATAGGATTCTGCCCCTCGTGTTCATGTGTGGCTTCCCCGAGACTAAGAATAGCAAAGCATGGCTCTCCATCCCCAGCACATAGCTCAGCCACTGACAAGCAGGGTCTCAACAACAAACGACGAAAGAATGAAGGGGCCAGCTCAGCTCCATTTATGCACACATTTGTGTTTGTTTTCAGTGGCTACAGACTCACATAAAATGGAAATTTTGATACCACCAGTCTGATATATTTTGGGTCTCAAGACTCAGAATTCACACTAGACTGTTAAGAAACAGACTCAAGAGAGGCAGAGGCAGGCAGATGTCCATGAGTTCAAGACCAGTCTGATCTGCATACGTTCAGGCCAGCCAAGACTACGTAGTGAGAATATATCTCAGAGAGAGAGAGAGACAGAGACAGAGACAGACAGACAGACAGACAGACAGAAGAGAAAAGAAAGGAAAGGTTCATTTTCTGGCAGTGGTGGCCCACATCTTTAATCCCAGCACTCGGGAGGCAGAGACAGGCAGATCTCTGTGAGTTTGAGACCAACCTGGTCTACAGAGTGAGATCCAGGACAGCAAGGGCTACAAAGAAATCCTGACTCAAAAAATGAAGAAGGAGGAG
>CABHPQ010166885.1:0-15957 GCA_902168405.1 Peromyscus aztecus
ATATACATATACATAGATTGTTTTACATATTTCTATAAAATCTAGGAACAAGAAATATAAGAAATACAAAAGAAATTTCCTTCTGATATTGGTAAATTCACTTAATATGATTTGACTATCTCTAGTTGTACCAATTTCCCTGAAAATAATATGTACAATATTTTATTTCAGATATTATGGGTTACAGCTTCTAAGGCTGTGTCTAACTTTACCATAATTTGTAAATTTGAATTTACTTCTTGAATAAGTTACTCTAAACCCTCAAAGTAGACAATAGGTGGACAGATGTAGATAGATAGATGATTAATTGAGGATTATTGTAGGATATATATTATACATATATATTACATCTGTATGTAAAAGTAAAAATAAAAAGATAAGAGAAAAACTGACATGACTTTATTATGAAACAAGAAACTGCCAAAGATGCTACTGAATTTTTTTTTCTGACGATCATCTAGTGTTGGCCATGAGGCCTACCCTTAAGAGTAGTTGGTTTCCCCAGTGAGACTCCCTGGCAGAAAATAAATTTTCATTTGCAAGTGATTATCAGTTAGAGATAGAGATAGCTTTTAGGTTTTGCCAATGTAATTACAAACATTTGATGAAGGTAGAATGAATTGTATGAGCAGTAAGATACAGACAATAAATGAGCTAGTCCTGTTTGTTCAGAGTAAGGCATGGGGAAATTTACTCCTTGAGTGGACTACTAAACCAAACTTCAGGTGTCCTATCATAGCAGACTTACTATTATACATCATGTTGCTATTATTCCTGTTTCAATAAAATTTTGACTGGTTTTAGGAAAAGTGAATAGCAGTCATAAAAACACACACAGTAAAGTTTCAGAGGAAAATTCTCTAAGGTAAAAGGGAGGTTGTCACAATGGCAATTCTGCAGTAAGTACAGAAGAAACCAGAGAATATAAGCCGCTTAAAGTTTCTGCATCAAGAAAATCTAATGCTAAAGATGAAAGGAGGGGAATAAGGTTCTGGTGTAAGGTTCAGTTTCTATAATCCACCTTAGAATTTCAAGATTAGAAGGCAGAAAATGTTGCAAAAATATGAAAAGGAAAACTGTAAGCACATGAAGGAGCTTTCTTGTATGGTCACTGAAGGACTCAATAAAACACAAGTGTGTTCCTGCCAAGAATAAGGCAACTGGGAGAATTGGAAGCAATGAATTCCAGTCCTTTGACAGCTGCTAACAAGTGGCATTTGGGGTAAGATTTGTTACTTTAGCTTCATCAATAGCTCCCTACACTACTAAAGCCAGTTCCAAGCTTGCCCTCTATAACATTGAGTTGAGAATGACATACATGTTAGAGAATAGCCTCTCTTCCCTATAGTAGTCTTCCCACCATATAAAACAAAAAATGCAACGTATGCTCTGAATCAATCTTGGAGTTTGATGTTTACCAATGACATGCTCTCATTTGGAGCTGCAGCCAACTTTCATTGTGGACCACTGAAGTTTTTAAGATGGTTTAAGCAACATTCTTACTTGAACATTCCAAACTTTCTTTAAAGAATTTGACAGTAGTCTGTTTCAACTTTACTCCAAATGTAGAAATCCATTTTTTAATGGATTTGTATCTGCGACTTGTTTCTGTAGTTCCAATTCATAATCAATACCTTGTATATTTTGTATATTTTAAACACCGAGGAAACTGAAAAAAAAAAAAGAAGTAAAGGTGGTAGATATAAAATGTACATATCTATCATGGCCTATTTTGGTATTCTTAGAAATTTCTTTCATTCACTATAGTTCTTTCTCTTCCATTTATATGTGACTATTATTCTTGATTTTTAATTTGTTTGGATTGAGAAATATCTAGAAGATCTTAAAAACAAAATTTTGTGTGTGACTGTTACAGCATTTCCAAACACAATTTAGCTTATGGCATCTTTAATCTAATGAATTGTCCTAGCCACTGAATCAAAATTTGAATAAAGGAACTGGAAGTGAAAGACTTGTGGCAAGTAGGTCAAGGTTAGAGGAAGTTGATGAGGGGGAGCATGTTCTTGTGTGCTATGTCTTCCTCTGGCATCTCTCTGTTACCTTTTCCCCCCTACTTTCTGGCGTCTATGATGTGTGCTGCTCTGTTGCTCCCTTGAAAGCATGGATTGAATCCCTGAGCAAAATAAATGTTTGCTCTCTTCAGTCATTTCTGGCAGGCAATCTGTGACAGCAATATGAAAAAAACAAGCATAACGTGTCCAGCTTCTCCTTGTTTGTGATATTTTATGCTTTTCTCAGAAAGAAGGCATATTCTGCTAATTCCCCACCTTATCATACAAAGATTAGCTCCAACCATACTAAAATTTTTACAATACTCCAATCTCTGAGGTTTATTTTCTACTCTAGCTACCCCAGCTTATTAAAGAACTCCTTTGAATTTTTTTAAAGTGTCAGGAATGTAATCAATCCATACTTGGCCAAAGTCTGGCCAGGTGAGTCTTTCTTATCCGTCTCTTTGTGCATCCTCCTCAAACTATAGCATCTAGCCTTGGTTCCACATCCATTTCTTGGGTATAGTCTAGCAATTTTTACCTCTAGTCTTCATCCAGGAAACCCTCTGCTGATCATCAACCCACTGGCCTCTTGCATGCCATATTCCAGTCTTCATTCAGGCAGATTTTGTCCATTCATTTTTAGGCTCTATCCTGATAAGCACCCTCCTCCATGCATATTCCCCAATCACCATATATACCCCCTCACTCTCTGTTTTGAACAAGATGTGCCTCCTGGACACTGGTCAGGCCCCTTTGTCCACCTAACATCAATACACATAAGCCATATTGAACCTTTAGGCCCAATCTAACCCATTCACCCTGAATTCATCTCCAACTTGATCTGTTTATATCAGACACAGAAATAACAAAAATTCACATGCCTAGATATCACTGTGGAATATAAACAATATGGAAGACCAAGGCAGTATCCCACTTCCAGTGGTATAGAAACATTTATCAATGAGAATTACTCATGTGAATCTCACAATCTAGAATTTAAAAGAACAATCATAAATGTCATCAAAGAATTCAAGGAGTTTAAAGAAGACACAAAATAAGGGCTCAATGAACTTAAAGAGGTTAAAAGCTTTAGTGATCCTCCCCCCAAAAACCCACAAACATAATGTCCATGGAAAAGATGAAGATTATCCAGGATGTGAAAACTGATGCAATAAAGATATGGAAATATAGAAGATAATGCAAGCTGAAATGAAGATGGAATTGAAAAACCCATTAACCCAATTACTGAACTTAAGGAAAATACTTCAAAATAGACTGCAAGAAATAGAAGATAGAATATCAGGACTCAAAGGCAAAGTACATGATCTAGAAATGATGATGAAATAAACAATACTTGAGGTATACAAAAATACTGTAAAAGAATGTGTAGGAAATGTAGGATACCATGTGAAGACCAAACCTCAAATTATAGGAACAGAAGGAGATGAATAATGATATAAACAAGGTTTTTAGAAAGATCATTGAAAAAAGTTTTTCCAAGCTAAGAAACACATACTCATGCAGATTCAAGAAGCACAAAGAGACTCCAATAGACAAGACCAGAAAAGAAACCTTCCATGGTGTATCATAGTTATAATATTATGGATATCGAACAAAGAAAGAGTATTGAAACCTGTAAGAAAATAAAACACAAATCACATATAAAAGAAAACCCATCAGAATACAGATGATTTCCCAATGAAAATGTTGAAAGGCCAAAGAGCTGGAGGAATACATTTCAATTCCTAAAAGACCATGACTGCAAACCTATACTCACCTAACCAGAAATACTGTCTTCTATAGTTGAAGGAGAAAGAAAAACTTTCCATGTTATAAACAGCCTAAAAATTTATAGCCAACAGAATAAAACTAAAGAAAATAAAGGAAGCAATATTTCCGGCTGAAGAGAGGAATGGACACAAATAAGACTAGAAAGAAAAAAGACAAATCTAGAATCATAATTACTTAAACAGAAAATAACACTGAGTACACAAACAATAACACCTCAAATCAACAACACAACGACATCAATAAACACATGCCTTTCAATAATAAGTATAAAATTTATTGGCCTTAATAATCCATTCAAGAGACACAAACTGCCTGAATAGATCACGAAACAAATCCATCTATTTATTCTTTAAAAAAAAACCACATCTTAGTTTAGAACATAGGCATTGTCTTAAAGTAAAAATAGTGAACAAAATATTCCAATCAAATGGCACCAGGAAGGAAGCAGTTCCTGGCTTCAAATCTTCAGGTGTGCGTATGCAACACAGAATAACTGAATATACCATGAAAGTAAAGAAAGGACATTGGTAGTTGAAAAAGAATACATATGGGACTATTAGGGTACAAGTGACTTGAAGGGAAAATGGGAAAACACAGGAAGGGGCTTTAACTAAGGAAGAGAGGCAGGTAAAATACCAAAGATTATGTCTGTAAACTTCATAATATATTACTATTTATCAAAACTTATGCATAATACATAAATCTATGTATACATATACATACATAATTTAAATGAAAATTTATTAACTGGACTGGCATTGCTTGCCCCAAGAACCATAGACTTTATTATCTCTGATAATAAATATTAGAACCATTATATAACAAAAATTCTACAACCAAGGGTGAAACTATTTTGAGTTGTTAGTTAGTGCCATCCAAGAGATTCCCCAGACATAGGCTATTGCTGTTCCCTTTGGCTCCCAGAAGTTGAAGGTAAGATTCCATTGCTGAACACACCATGTACTTCAAACACAGGAACTAGAAGATCAGAGCTGTTTTAGACCTAGAAGCCTCCTCCCTGAAGACTAGAAGACTAGCTTTTATGATATTATAAGGAGCCATTCACGTTTCTAAGGGAGGGAGGCAACCATAAGTACTACCCGGGTACAATACCTATGAATTTAAACAATGACCAGCATGGCATGATTTACCTAAGGGCATAATAGTGGCATGCATACCTTGGTGGTAAGTAATAGTCCTCTAACTGGTCTTAAGGTCCCCTCAAGAAAGGGAAATCATGCCTGGTACTAGATACTTGGATCTAGGGAAGTTGTGGTTCTACAATTGCCACTGAACTAATCCAGAATAATTTTGAATTACATTCTCAATATTTATTCTTATACCAACAAGTAAGTATAAGACTCACCCTCCTGGAAAAAAAAGTCTCCTTGAAACAGACTGAGATCATTACAGAAACCCCAAACAGGTGAAAATCCAGAGAACAAGTGACTGTGTGGTTCTCAGCTTCACCTCATACATCTGCACCATAACACTGAACTTAAGGCCCAATAATTAGAACAGAAGGGTGTGGATAGTTTGTAAAAACCAGAGGAACAAGAAGTTTTAAATGAGATTGTATCTCTTAGAAATGTCATAGAAGCTATACCCATACAATATCAGCACCATGGCTGTTTAAAGAAAATCAGAAAAATGACAACACCAATACATATGAAACGGAAAGGGGAATCCTATGAAGCCTCAACCCTACACAAAGAACAATACGTAACTGAGGAATCCTGAGAACATGAGAAATAGTCTTTCCTAGGGAAGAACATACCAATTAAGACTCATTATTCTTTGTTAAAACTTATTAGCTGTTTCCAAATTAGAAGTAAATCACAATTCAGGGAAATAAGAAATTTTATGTCTAAAACTTACAGACCTCACATTTGTTTAATTCTAACATTATCTACTTTATATTTTGTAATTTTTATTCTAAATTTCTAGACAGTGATTGATTTTGATTGTACAAATTGTTCTCTAAATCTCAGGGAAACAAGTCAGTAAAGAAAAACAAAGATAAAAGGAAAATAGTATTCAATTCACATAGACATCTAAAGTCTGAGATTTATGTAAAATCTTCCTTTTGGTAGAGAATATAGAAGAGAAAAAGGAATATTGAATTTCTAACAGCATACATCCTTAGTGGTTAGACTACCAGTAAGCAGATAATTATTTTTCCCTCTGATGTTTCTGAATTGGAACAAGTGTTTTCTAAACCTATCATACAAATGGTTAAAAATACTTAGCATTTATTTCCTGTTGGTTTCCTCTGTCCTGAGATTACTGCCCGACACAGAATCATTTTAATCTCCTACTGTCTTTGCTGAAAAGAAAACCTTAATCTGACTCCAATGATAATTCTGATACAGGATCAGAATAAAAAAACATGTTTATTTTAAACTTTAAAGCACATGAATGACACCATATAGAATCGAACTTAAGACATGTTTCCTGTTTTCAGTTTTGTTAACCTATTTCTGCATGACTTGGAGACAAAAATTTTACCGGGTGTAGGCTGCTGCTACTGCAGCAACTGCCACTGCCAAGGGGCAAGGCAAACCAAGGAATTTCAAACACTGGGGCAAACAGAGAAGCTGCCAATTGCTGGTCCATCCATCTTGTACGTCTTGGTTTGTTGTGTTTTTCTTTCTCAGTCTAAGTATGTAATGAAAGCCCATGCTCTGTGTTGGCATCAATAGGCAAAAGTGTACAGAATGAAGAAAAAGCCTGCCACAGGACTGATTTACAGCCATTTCCTCTGGGCAGTCAGCAACAACAGGATGCTTGTTTGCATCCCCATTGGAAGGTGGCTTCTGTGCATTCTCATGGATCCAGTAAAGTGAAGCTTGTGTTCTGGTACTGTCTGGCCTAAGTAAGTATCTGTAGCAAGAGTACTTTTGCAGGTCAGTGGCGGAACAAACCTTGTTTGCCTAGCTTCTTGGCTTCCTATCTGCCTTCACTTCCTCAAGTACATTGGAGAAACACACCCAGAATGCTTATTCCTGTAGCTGGGACCCTTCAAACAGACATAGGCAAATCAAATCTCTTATACTGTGCAAGTGTCAAATGGAAGACTGGTTCAAGTATACATATGAAAGTGTGTTTATGTTGCTACAAGTGGACTTTCTTTTCCTGATGCTCCGTTGATTTGAACTGAAGTAGAAATGAGCTCATAAAGTCAAGAAAGGCTTGTATTTTCCTCTTTTCTCTAAGGATTAGAATTTGCTTACCTCAGTTTCTGATGTAGAGGCCATGACATGTGAACCTATGGCAAAAAGCCACAGAAGAAGGGGAATTCATCAGCAAGAAGGGCATGCAGGATTTTGCTACTTGCCTGACCTCTATTGCAAAAATTACCCACAGCATCAGTAGCATTGGAAATGCTGACAGAAAGACTGTGAGGGGTTAGCAAAAGGTGGATCTGCTTGAGCATCTAGGGACCAAACCTTTAAGAATTTGGATAAACTATTTGCTGTAGATTGTCCACAACAGAAATGTAGCTGTTCCTTTAGCTCCATTTTTTTTGCTTTTTGACAAGTGTTCCAATCAATATAAAGAATTTTCTTGTGTGTAAAAAAATACATATAAGTCTCAGAAGGCAATCTCAGAGATGTTTTAGCATATAACTGACAGTAAATTAAATACACACATTTAAATATGTTTGAAATATTTCTCTTTATATGTATGTGTGTGTGTAGATAGGTAGAAAAATGGGTGGATAGATAAATAGATGAGAGATAGATAGATGATATATTGATAAGTGATATTTGAAAAGTCATTGTAAGTATCTCCCAGCTTTGTTCTGTTTTGATTCCTTCTTCCTGTGTATTTTTAACCTAGAGACTTAGGCTACCAAGCAGTGTAATCAATACTTTTACTTTCAGTTCCAGGTAGACCTATCTAGTGTTATTTTACAGGTTTTTTTTTCCCTATGTGTAGGGAAGCAGTGCAGAGCAATGTTAATTCATTGAATGTATGCATGTTTATTTGCAATTACTAGAATCATGGCAGACTCTGTATGGGTTAGTTTTAATTGCCCACTGCTTACAACCTAGAGTGACATGACAAGGGAGTCTCAATTGAGATTACCTGGATTGCCTCTCTGCACACCTGTGAGGAATTGTCTTCAGGTTAATTGATGTGGGGGGAACACCCTAAACATGGGTGCCACCATTTCATGGGCTAGGCCTTGAGCCACACAACAGTGAAGAAAGCTAACTGAGAATAACAAGCCAGGCAGCGAGTATGTATCTATTCTCTCTTTGCTCTTGATCATGAATGTGTTGTGACTAGCTCCTTGGGGTCCTTTCTTGACATCCCTTAAAAATAACCTGCCCCTGCAACTGTAAACCAAATCAAACCTTTCATCTCTTAAGTAGCTTTGGTCAGGGTCTTTGATCCCAGCAGCAGAAATGAAACTGGGAGTGCTCCTTATTCTACTAAGTTCAATGAGTGAAGGGAAATGAAGCTTCAAATGAAATGCATATTTGTTGCATTTTGTAATTTATTGTGTCACTGTAGTTCCAATCTTTTTCTCTTCCAAACCAGTTGCCCCTAACAGTGAGAAGATTCACCCATGAGTAATTGATAAATCTTCAAAGCACACTCATTTATCATGGTCTACTCTGACTTCTTCATGAGCAGAAGATACTTTATTACTAACTCCAAATAAAGTTAAACGTTTTGTCTTGGTTATTTTTAATTTTCAAGAAAATTAATTCGCTTATGCTATAACTCCTAAGTGCCTCTCTAGACTGCATCATTGAAGTTTTAAAGAGAAAAGTTTTTCTCAAAAATTGAAACATTTGTATAATATTTTATAAGCAAAATTATACTAGAATACACAGTTACAATAAATTATGCATCTGCAAATATGTTAAATGAATAAAATACAAGGAATAAAAGTGAAAAACATGAAAGAGTAAATCACAACTGGTAAGAGTTAGTATATGAGAAATGGAAATTTGAATTTTCAACCATTAAAGCCTAAGTAAAGTCCGATAAGCATATACATACAAATAAATTCACTTGCATGTTTTTTATTTTCTTTTGGTTTTTGTTTAATTTTTGAGACAGGGTTTCTCTGTGTTGCCTTGGCTGTCCTGGAATTTACTCTGTAGACAAGGCCAGCCAGGAACTCAGACATCCACCTGCCTCCTAGGTGCTGGAGTTAAAGGCATGTGCCACCACAACCCAGCCATTTAGTTCCTTTAATATCTTATTTATATACATAATTATTCAAGTATATAGACAAGATCCCAATCCCAATAACTAAAATTTCATGATACCATCCCAATACTATAAATTTTTGACATAGTTTGATGCTAGGAAAATATTTAGGATCAGCAGAAGAATGTATGGATTTGTTTTAGAAATTTTAAGGTTAAGGACTTTAGAACTTGGCTCCATGAGTAAGAGTTTATGTATAGGCCTGGCATTGGTGATGTACACCTTTAATCCTATCACTTGGGAGGCAGATGCAGGTGGATCTCTGTGAGTTCAAGGCCAGCCTGGGCTACAGAATGAGTTCCAGGACAGGCTTCAAAGCTACACAGAGAAACCCTGTCTCGAAAAACAACAACAACAACAACCAAACAGTGTATGTGTAGCAAGCATAAAGACTTGAATTAGAATTCCCAGCATGTACATTAAAAAGCCAAGAATGGCTGCTTGTGCCTCCAACCTCAGCATGAATGTAAGAACCAAACAGGCAGATGTAGATGAATTTCTAATGGTCTTATTAAATAATGAACACTGAGCCAAATATAGAGGTGAAAGCTGTAGAGATCAGGGAAATAGTGAGAGCCACCAGCTAACCTTAGCTCACCACACTGCCTTAGCTTCCCAAGAGAGAGAGAGCTATTTCCTGTCTACCCAGGCTTTTATTGCCTTGCTGTTCTGCCCTCTCATTGGCTCTTAACCCAGATACCTCACTTCCTTGTCACTGCCTGTCTATACAGGCCTCTAGGTCTCTATGTTTGGTACTGGGACTAAAGGCGTGTGTCACCTACCATGCTTGCCTGTTCCCTAGTGTGTCCTTGAACACAGAGATTCTGCTTGCCATATGATCAGATTAAGGGCATGTGCTACCACTGCCTGACTTTTGTTTATGGCTGGCTATGTCCTGTGATCTCCAGGCAAACTTTATTTATTAACATACAAATAAAATATCACCACAGGCAGATATTCTTGGAGTTCACTGGCCAAATCTTATTGAAATGGCAAGTAACCAATTTAGTTAGAGACTGTCATAGAGGAAGACATATCAGGTCCTCTTCTGACCTCTGCATGTTCATATTATACTCATGTATACAACACATAGACACACACAGAAACGAATGAGTGAATTAAAACATAAATAAGTTAAAATTAAAAAAATCATAGATTACCATATTTGAGATCAACTAAATCACTTCATCCAAAAAAAAAAGTGACATTTGGTTCTTTCAATGGTTTATAAGTCTCATGGGAAGTGCTCTCTTATAACATTCTCTTCTCATGTGGAAAGATACTAAAATATGCTTTCTATAATAGTTAATTAAATGGAAAGTCTTTCATACATAAAATTAATATTTGTGAAGGATATATACATATAAAAATGTGACATGTGACATTCTGATCATCAGTGTAGCAGTACGCTAGTGATGTAGTTTTATTAAAATGAATAGCATCCTGGATATCAGCACAGAGATAAAGAAAAACATGTCAACATTGTAACAGTCTCCCACCCTGTTCCTATTCCCACCTGCTGCCATCCCTCTCACTGAACACAGCAGTAACTTGGAATTTTAACAACACAGATTCAGACTTAATTTTCCTTGGTGAGTGAGTATGTATGTGAGTGTGTGTGTGTGTGTGTGTGTGTGTGTGTGTGTGTGTGTGTGGTGTAGGTGATGATAACTCTGCTTTCATATGATTTTAAACGTAAAAAGAAGTTGGGAGGAAGGTAGAAGTAGCGCCCACACACCCTAGGAGCCAGTCTTTCCTGGCTGCGTTTTGATGTAGCATTATGATCTCTATTTGTCTCACTTTTCTGAATCATTTGAAAGTTGGTGTTACATACATCCTACATGCACTCCTACTCTGCTGCATGGTTCTTAGGCACTGAGATATTTTCTGATATAATCACAACCATCAAAATCATAAAATTTTATATCATATTTTAGTGGGCTTTCTTTCAAAATCTATGCGATAGTGATTATTTCTCCATGAATGAAGCATGCATTTGGCACTGAAAGACCACAACGAGGATACTTTTCTTTGAGGGAGTCTGAAATATTCTGCAAGAGAATTGATCTAAGTCATCATTGGGGGCGGGGGAGGGGGGATGAATCATTTAATATGAGAAACATCTAGTAGATATAATTCATCAGTGGGGGCTTCTATGTCAATAATTTAAAAATTGATGGTAAATTGAGTCATTGATTCTTCCTTCATCTTTCTTAATAGATTTATTCTAAGTTTGCTAAAAATTTTACTGGAAGTCATCTTGCTTTCTCTTCTATTCAGCAGTCAATTGGTTCATTAAAGCAATTGCTTTTGTTATTGATATCTTCATTAAAATATAAAGAAGATTCAACTTCACATTCCATTTTGTTGCCTTTTCATTTTAAATTTACCAGTAGGTATGAGATCTTTCATTGAATACTGTATATGATACTTAAAAAAAATAAAGTTTTATAATAAGAACCTTTGCTTAAAAAGATCATCAAAGACAGAAATGGTTCTCTCCTTTAAGAAGAATATGTTATTTATAATAGTGAGCACAAGAGTAGTAGGGATTTTCATGATAGAAAAAAAAATAATTTCTGTTCTGGTCATTGCAGAGGTCAGAGGTGGGTTTAGGTTTCACATGCTCAAGACAGGCCTAGAGGCTCCCTGTCTCTTCCTACTGACTGAGGATCCAGATGTAGAACTCTCAGTTACTTTTGCAGCACCATGTTTACCTGTATGCCACCATGCTTCCCACCATCATGATAACTGACTAAACCTCTGAACTGTAAGCAAGCCCTAATTAAATGTTTTCCTTTATAAAGGTTGCTGTGGTCGTAGTGTCTCTTCACAGCAATAAAATCCTAAGACAGAATTTTGTACTAGGAATTGGGGTATTGCTGCCAAAGGCCTGAACACACTTTTGTAAGGACAACTGTAGACTTTAGGGCTTTGAGGTTTTAGAACCTCAAGCTGCGTCTAGTGGCTCACTGTTTCTTCCTGCTACCTGAGGGTCCAGATGAAGAATTCTCAGCTCCTTCTCCGGCACCATGTCTGCCTGTATGCCACCATTCTTCCTGCCATGAAGATAATGGACTAAACCTCTGAACTGTAAGCCAGCCTCAATGAGATGTTTTCTTTTATAAAAGTTGCTATGGCCTAGGCAGTGGTGGCACATGCTTTTAATCACAGCACTCAGGAGGTAGAGCCAGGCAGATCTCTGTGAGTTCGAGGCCAGCCTGGTCTACAGAGTGAGATCTAGGACAGGCTCCAGAACTACACAGAGAAACCCTGTCTCAAAACAAACAAACAAACAAACAAACAAACAAATGAAGAGTTGCTATGGTCATGGTGTCTCTTCACAGCAATAACACCCTAACAAAACAAATGCAATATGTTTTAGGGCAATTTAAAAAACTGAAGAGTCTGATGAGAACTGTAGTTTAAGAAGGAAGAAGAAATGACTTTTAAACCAACTATGGAGTGTTATACAATACTGGCAAAGGAGTCTGGGTACATCTCAAAAGGTACAGGAATTAATCAAATATATTTTAATTTTTAAGCTGGTCACACATTCACAGGATTTAAAATAAGAATAGCTCTTCATTCTATCTGTTTCTCTCTTCTGTCCATTTCGTCTTCTGACATAGTGTAAATACTATTCTTTATCTTAATGGTTTTATTCGGATAACATATATATTATATAGATGAAATATATATATATGAAATGGACTCACAAGAAACACTTAATGGAATCAGTAGGATTGTTTACATATTCATGCATTCCTATGCACATATGTAACAATAATAAAGAAAAAAGGGCACAAATTTGAGAGGGATTAAGACGCAGTAAAGGTTGAAGGAAGAGGACATGGGTGGATTGGAGAGAGAAAAGAAAAGGGGAAATGATGTAATTACATTTTAATTAAAGGAAAAATATATTCAACAAAAACCAAGGGAAAAAAAGAACCGGCAAAAGAAGATACTCTTTAGTTTAGCGCATGGTGTATTCTCTCACATACACTGCTTGGTACTTTTTTTTCTTTTCTTTTCAGATTTTGTTCTTTTAATTTTATATGTATGAGTATTTTGCCTGTATGTTTGTATTTTCACCATACGTGTTCCTCTGCCTGTGGAAGTCAGAAGAGAAGAGGGTGACCTATATCCTGGAATTTAACTTACTAATGATTGTGATCCAACATGAGAGTACCATGAACTAAAACCAGGTCTTCTGAAAGAGCAATAACAGCTTTTAGCCACTGAGAAAACTTATCTCACACCCATCATTAGTGTGGAAAATGCCCCGCAGGCTTCCTCACGGCCCAACGATGTAGGAATATTTTCTCAGTTGAGGTTCCATTCTTCCAAAATGATTCTAGTCTATGTTAAGTTGACATAATCTTTCATTTTTGTTCACCCCAAAGATCTCATATTAATATCACAACATAAACATTTCAGTTTAAAAAAAAAACTAATCGTCTTTACAATTCTAACCATTTTAAAAGTTTTGTGTCTTGCTGGGCTTGGTGGTGCATGGTTTTAAGCCTAGCACTTGGGCGGCAGAGACAAGTGTGTCTCTGTGAATTTGAGGCCAGTCAGGCCTACATAATTTTCTATGCCAGAATGGGATACAGAGTGAGACTCTGTCACAAAATCCAACCCAAACTAAACAAGAATATTCCATCTTTTTAAAGCATGCAGAGTTTCTTTAAAAGTTCAAAGCCTCTGAATTCCACAGTTATGCTAGAAAATTCAAGGTCTTGTAACTGTGGGCTCCTGGCAGGGAAAATGAAACATATTTTTACTTCAAGAGGGAAGAACCAGAACACAGTCAAACTCAGATAAAAAAAAAAAAAAAAAAAAGAAAAAAAAAAACAAAACCAAAACCAAAACAAAACAAAACAAAAACTAAGTTCCAACAGAGTAAGAGGTCAGTGCTTCATATTTGGAATGCATTCAAGATCCATTGGGCTGCAAAGGGCCTTGGTGATGAGACTTTTATGGCTCTGCTATCCACACCATGCACAGCCTGTCTCCTAGGCTCAGGTTGGCTCCTCTCTGCACTGCTGCCATCCTTGTCATTAATCCCAAGGCACAGGCATCTCCAAAATGATGCACTCTTCACTGCAACTGAGTGCACCTTCACCTATAGCCACCCAAGGGCTCTCTTCAGGGACTTGAACCCTGTCATTTGTACCAAGCCTCAGCTTATCTCCATGAGCACCTAATGCCTTCAAAACTAGTACCACCTTTGAAACTGTTACATATAACCAAGTTTGGTGGCCACCTCTGGAATATACAGCATCTGTGTGCTGACACCAAGGAAACACTTCCCGGAAGATTTCACTTCATGCTGCTACTGTCTTCTTAATTATAGTTGCTTCTTTAGCCCCACCCCACCCCCCCCCCCCCGGCCAGTGTCAATTGCCTCAGCAAAGCACAGGTTTCACTTTAGATGTCCTGTTCTTATTGAAGGGTTTTCTGTACATCCCATTCCAGTCTATGACTGATTCGTTTTTGTATTCCTCACAAATTTGTAGAAATCGAGTTTCAGGCTGTAATTCCTTGTTTTTTTGAATAGCAGTTTACTACTTAGTGAACTTCTCTAACATAATATATTTTATACCTACTAGTACATATTTCATCATTTTATATAAATAACTTAGACATTTAATTGGTTGACCATAGCCTAAAAGTGAAATAACAGCATGTTAACCCTCTTTTACGTGATGGTACTCACACTAAGATATATTTCTTTACAATGATTGTTTAATCCAAGTCTATATTTAAAACAGTGAGTACCTTGATACAGAAAATTTGCTTTTAAGAATGCATGTGTTTTCAGAGCAAGAGTCACAACATTAGCTTTCAAGTGAGTTTTGTTCTTTTACTACAGATAACTTCAGTTTTACGAACATTTAGTATCACATCAGCTCAGAATTCTTTGGCATTTAGGGCTGTTCTTTATTGCATGTTTTGTGAATGTTAGCCCATGTCTTATTTAGCTCATCCTTTCTGCACTGTCTCCTGGATGCTCTACTTCTCTAGGAGTTTTAGGTTTTTTTTTTAATTGCTTTTCTTTGCTTGTTAAGAGATAAATTCAAAACACAGTTTCCAAAAACTTCTCAATCCTAAATTTGAAAATATTGAACGGAATAAGACGACACGGATCTTCTATGCAGGGAATTTCTTCATTTAAGCGGTGCTTAGAAATACACAACCATGCTTTTGCTGCTACAAGTTCAATTAAAATCCTCTAAAACCCATATATTGAAGCTAGAGTATCCTGTGTTAGTATATTTAAAGATATGGCCTTTAAAGTTGTAATTAATGAGCACATATGTGTGGAAACCAAATCTTATGGACCTAGTATCCTTATAAAAGTCAAACAAACCAGCGAGCTTCTAAATGCAGAAAAAGCCACATGAGAACAGAATAAGAACGTTGTTGCCCTAAGTCAAGGAAGGAGACCCTGGAAAATAATTCAGACAAAATAATATCTTTTAAAAATACTTTTACAAAGTTTTATTTTGAGAATTTCAGATTTGTGTGAAATTAAATAGAATCTATTATCTCTCCATTTCCCCATTTTAACTCCCCTGTACCCTCGAACATCTCCCTTCCAAACGTAACTCCTTTTGTATTGCAATAGCATATTAAGTATAGCTAGTTCTGCCCATATATGCATACATGTGGCACCATTCACTGAAACATAGGAAACCTACTCATAATAGCTCTATATAGTGGTTTGAATAAGAATGGCCCCCATAGGTTCATAGATACTTGGTCATCAGGGAGTGATGCTATTAAGAGATGTGGCCTTGCTGGAGGAAGTATGTCACTGTAGAAAGGCTTTGAGGTTTCAAAAGCGCCCCCCCCCCAAAAAAGTCCTCTCTCTCTCTCTCTCTCTCTCTCTCTCTCTCTCTCTCTCTCTCTC
>CABHPQ010166885.1:15967-49622 GCA_902168405.1 Peromyscus aztecus
CTCTCTCTCTCTCTCTCTCTCTCTCTCTCTCTCTCTCTCTCTCTCTCCCTGCTGCCTGCAGATCCAGATGTAGAACTCTCAGTTCCTCCAGCCCCATGTCTGCCTGAACGCTGCCATGCTTCCTGCCATACTGATAATAGTCTGAAACTGCAAGCAAGCCTTAATCAAATTCTTTCCTTTATAAGAGTTGCTGTGGTCATGGTATCTCTTCACAGTAGTAGAATATTGACTAACACTCCATCCTTAGAAAAGAAGGTTCTCTCTACACCCAGCATCATCCACTGCCAATAACTCTTCAATAAACCATGGGCATAGAGATTGCTTACCACATCTATGCTGGGAGTTTTCCTGGCTTAATCTCGTCAAGCTGCTGTATGTCCATGTGGGCCATAACCCAGTCATGTCCAGAAGGCAGAATATCGAAGCTCTTCTCCCTATCTTCCAGCTCTTCCATTCTTTCCATTTCTTTTTCTGTGAGGCTTGGTGGAGGTAGTTAATCTATGGTGGGGTTAATATATTGGGCCACTTTTTGGTGGGGTACTAAGTGTTGAATTTGTGTATATCCTACTTCACAAATGAGTCTGTCAGATACGCTAAGCCTATAGGCTGAAGATGATGCCCCAACACTGCGGAGAAACCTCAGATGACTGTCCAGGCAGCTGACTGTTTCTGTCAACTCACAATTTTTTGGAAGTTGCTTGCATGTACTTCCTGTTTTTATTTTTGTTAGCTAATATTATTTCCTTCTTGGGTCTCTGAAGGAGTTGACGATTATTTAGTTATAGTTGAAGATTAATTAGGATAGAAAGTGAATTAGATACAATAGGATAGATAATAGAATTATTTTCTCTGAATTTGTTAAATACAAATAGACTAGACATTGTTTAGGTATTTATTACTTGTATATATTGTATATAGTTATTGTACTTCTGTATATAGTTTTTCTTATGTTAGTTATAAGTGTTTTCCTTTTTTCTTTTTATTAAAATAGAAAAGGGGAAATATGGTGATATTTTCTTTTGTACCAAAATGTTATTTGTATAATAAATAAAGTTGCCTGGGGGTCAGAGCTATTAGCAAGCCATAGGAAAGCAGGGCAGTGGTGGTATACGCTAGTGATCACAGCACTTGGTAGACAGAGCTAGGTAAGTCTCTGTGTGTTCAGGGATACAGCCAGCATTGGATACACATGCCTTTAATCTCAATACCAACCATAGAACACCTGGAGGTCTATACAGACCGGCCATAATGAGGCAGTCCTGTGGTTGGGTTTACAACCAATGAGAAGGCAGAACAGAGACTATATAAAGACTTTAACACAGGAAGTACCAGCTCCTTCGGAGAGGTAGGACCACTGCAGGAGGAAGGGTAAGGTTTTAGCTCTTAGCTCTGACCTCTTGGCTTTCTTCTTTGCATTGGTTCTGAGTTTCTTATTTATAAGACGGTTGGTTACATCTACAACTAAGTCTTTTATTCTTAGCATCTTCCTACTGACTACTGTCAATGCAAATAGAAGCTTATTTGAGCAAGGTTGAAATCACAAGTATTAAAAAATAAACACATATGTTTAAAAGACAATTGGACAGCATAAACATTTAGCAAACCAACAATTAGGGACTATGAACTCATTCATAAGGATTACAGCTCTTCATAAGGATTACAGCATTTTAATCTTAGATTTCTAACTCCTGGATCTATAAAAAAATAAGTTTATGTACTTAAGCCACCCATTTTGCTACTTATTGTTATAAAAACATCACCTAATTGGGAAAAAAACTTGTAATACTCTAATGTAGACTTCCTAGAAAGCAAACTAGTAGAATGGCTAAGGGGAATATTTATCTGTACATGTTCTCAGAAGGGTGCACCTAACTTTGATGTAATCTTCATATTCAACCAATCTAGCAAATATGAATACAAGAAGAGCTTGCTAGAAAATACTATTCATGTATAAAACACAGAAGAATTTGGACTGATCTTTTTCTTTTATGGAAATAATGTATTAGAGTCTATTAAATGCAGTAATAATCTAACTGGAGGGTTCTAGAACATTTCATGCTTCTCCCTAAGCCTCTTGAAGTCAACTCTTTATACTCTCTAAATGACTGATAAATCTGTTTCACTGGATCTTGATATTTTGACCCTTTTCATTATTTCTCTGATCAATACAGGAATTATATCAGATAGAACTAACATATTCCTATAGAATAAGTTACAGTTTTTTGATATTAAATTTAGTTCCAAAAGAAAACACACCTACTGCTGATGATGAAACAGATCAACTGCTTTTCTGTATGTTCAAGGCTGAAGACAGATATGTAGAACAGACAGCAGTGATGGTCATCAACTTCTCCAGCAGTAGTATCCGCTAAAAGGAAACACTTGGAATTTTATGTTATATGCAATTAAGAATGATATTTGATAATATTCTTGTTGTAAAACATTTTCTGAAGTTTTAGTTATCTGGTAATTATTGTGTTGGAAGTTACTCTGAAATTTCATATTTGAAAAATCTTTCCCTTCAAGAGCTGTTGATTGTACATAATAGAGAAAGAAAATTGCTTAAACATGAAACACATTCTCAAAAGAGGCTCCAAATATCTAACAGTAACACATCCCAGGGCTGAACAACCCTAACAGTCAAAATGACCTACGTAATGTAGTATACCCTTTCTACTGTAATTGTGAGACATTCTCTCTTCTTTTGTCCTCAGTGAGCAGAAAGAACAGAACAGCCACTCATCATTTCAAGCCTCCTATTTCTTTGGCAACTATACTCTATGTCATCAAAGTTTATAAACTTGCAGCTATCCAAGGATGTGTAATCTCTTGTATAGTTAGGTCAGTATTTGTATGTAGCCTACACATATGCTGTTGTATACTGATCTCTACATTACTCATAATACTTCATAAATATAAATCCTATTTAAATAGTCATTGAAATCTATTTGTAAGAGACTAATAAAAAGTAAAAGTCTTTGCAGGTACAGTACAGATGTAATTTTATTCTTTGAGTATTTTCCATTTGTATTTGGTTGATACAGTAAAACAACAAGTTGTACTTTTAATAACAAAACAAAGTTGTTTCATAATGACACCACTACTTCTGGACAAACTACTTTTACGATGCTACAGAAAGTACTTCTTGTCTAATGATGTAGAAACATCACTGACCATAAAAATTATTGTGATGTTATTTACTGAAACATTGAGAATAAATTAATGGCATATGCAAAGTGATTGCATGTGAAAAGAATCACACGAGTTGAGAATCAGACATGAAAATAAATAATACTTGCATGCTGCCCTAACCACTTGGATACATGAGGTTTTTTTTTCAGTAAGAAATTTTTTTCATTCATTTTACACACCAAACAAAGATCCCCCTCTCCCCTCCTTCTGCCTCCCCAACCTCCCCCTCCCAACCCACATCCAGTAGAGGCAAATCCAAGCCCTTCCTCCTGCCTCAAGGCTGTAGTAGGTGTCCCATCATGGGTAGTGGGCTCTAAAAAACCTTCTCATGATTCTACCACCAGGGGCTCCCCCAAGCAGATCAAGTTAAACAACTGTTTCACCATGCAGAGGAACAATATTCTTAAAGTTTTCATGGAAAAGCAATTACAAAACTTCCCCTGGAGTTTAAAGCAATGGAATTTACATTCAGAAAACTCTCCTTACATCTAAATTAAAATATTTAGCAGTAATTAGAGAAAACTGTTTCAAGTTTTTCATTCTGCTCACCCTATAAATTTGTGATTTAAGTTTTGTTTTAATAACAAAACAAAACAAACAAGCAAAAACCACTATGTAATCTAGTAAAGAGTCTTAGGCGAGTTGTTTCAATGTGAGTCAGATCTTATGATATTTCATTCTATTTTTAGGTTATTTGTATCAACAGTGCCCACGAGCTGTGGGAGAACTGACCTTTCTTACATCTTTCTTCTCTTAATTTTCACACTCTCATTCTCATTTACTTCCTAAAGCAGTCGTTAAATAATGACTGTATACTTACTATCCAGGTTTAGAACAATGGACTTCACTCTATTAAAGAAAATTTCATGTATATTATCTCTTTAACCCTTTAAAATATTTGCATTAGGGGAGAAATATGTGAACCACACAATCATATTTGGTTGAACTCAATTTAGTTTACATGTATGGTGGTATGATTTCATATTACACTATTTCTTTTTAAGTCATTATGAAATTGCATGCTGGTCTGAAATATAAAATTGGTTGTTGTTCTTACTAGACATACTCTATACCCTAATTGACTTTCCTGGAAGTGATGGAATTGCAGCATTTTAAAAATGCATTATTATGAGAGAAAAACACACTTGCTTCCTGAGCTAACTTCCTTGTGAACTGTGCTATATGTGTAGACCCTATAGATTTTAAAATTCTATATTTTAAGAATGAAGGCTTTTGGTTGAATATGCTTCCAAAGATGTCTGCTTTCTTTGATAGCCTCTGAAGCTGTGATATTTCTGTCATAGTCTGCACAAAAATACTAGAGGTGAAGATTATTATACCTGAAAATACAAAAATTATCATATGATGTTATTATAATATCATAAAATTATCAGATGATGTTTATAAATGGACATATATATGTTATTGTTTGTTTACCTGCAGTGTGGATATTGAGTGCATGTGTATATAGAATTCTCTTTTGCTGTAATTGTTCAGGTAATATTTGTTATCAAAAGTAGATAAATATGAAACGTTTTGTGTGTTTTGTATATACAATGTATTGTGTGTGAATCCTGTTTGTGTGTATATCTTCTGAATGAACATCCTTCATTTCGTTGTAGGATACAGGTCCTATTACAGCTGTCTGTTCCTAAAATTCCATCACTTTCCAGGTGAAATAACACAATTACATGAATATCTGCTGGTAGAAGATAGTAAATGTCCTGCCTGATGGTTTGGGAAAGAAATAGGAAGAATCCAAGCAACTGCTGCAGTGTTTATGAAGCCCCCACCTGAGATGTTTGCTACCCAGCCAGCAGAGCCCTGTGGTGGTAAGCCTGTACCCCCAAGACCATTCAAAGTTAGAGAACATGTTTCATTTGACTCTCATTCTTTTGTACAGTATGCCTCACCATCTATTTAAATAAACATCAGTCTTAAATAACACCCTTGATTTTGTCAGTCATAATAGGCAATAACAGAATTATGCATTCTATGAAAAGTGTATGCATAATTTTGAAAGCAAGGTACCAGAGATGTTAGAACAAAGGACTTCTTCATCATTCTTTTCTCTTACCTCCAAGAAGATTGTCTTTTGTCCTTTAAAACTATAGGAGGTACTCTGAATAGTAATGTGAGAGAATCCTGTGCAATCCCCCAGTACTATATTCTCTTCGTGATAAATACCTACTCTTTACTTTTAAGAAGATTTAGACAATTCCGTTCGTCCTTAGCCTTAGGTTGTGCAGAAAGTTAGCACAGTATTTTAATACCCATGCCTCCTCTTTGCCTGTTAGCTATTATTAATCCCTAATGCCTAGAATTGCATAAATTTCGCCTACAAAGGAAGCCCACAGGTCGTTTTTATTTGGAGCACTTTTCTTATATGCACCACAATATATTCTGTTATGTATTACCTCGTCTGAATGCAAAACTGTTTTATATGCAGATTTAAGGTAATGAGCACTCAAGTTTAAAAAATGGCTCTGGTATCCTGTAGCTTCTCAATAATAATATACTCTTACATTCCAACAGAGAAGGATGGATTATGGGTTTTTCAATTTGCATCAGGCATATTAATTGCAGAGTAGGGCTTCCACATAAAATATCAATGTACTGGAACAAACTGTTAATGTACCAGAATATGAACACTTACATTCATTTCTGGAGCTTTAAAAGGAATCATCGTCCACCACCACCACCCCTTTTTTTTCATTTTTTTTTCCTTCTATACCTCTGGAGATGGTACTGTGTTTTAGTCAGTTAATGAGAACTATGTAACCACTGTTTCTCCAAAAATTCCTAATTAGATTAAGTGCGATAGGGCTTTGTGACTCATTTCTTCTAGGGAACAATACAATAAGCTATTAGGGAAAGGAAAAAAATTAGAGGGTTTGGAAGAAACTTATTTTAGGGTTGCTTTTAAGAAACATGGCATGGAAGATCAACTTTATGCTGCAGTTGGAGGCAGAGAAGAACACTCCACTTTATTTGCATTATAGTTCTCAACTGTGAGGAGGATGCCTAAACTAGTAAAACTGTAATTGAAAGTTTCATAAGTAATTTTTAGCTGAGCTTTTGCACTGTAAATTTAATTGTAGAAAAGAATGTATTACGGTTATTTGTTTCATGGAAGTATTTAAATTATATATTCTCTTGGAAGCATAAAATTGTGACTGTCCATTTTACAAAAGAAAGATTGCGATAAATGAATGAACATATTTTGCATTGTTATACATCTTATTGATTTGGGGATTAATATAAACTATAATACTTTGGTTGCAGTAGAATATGGACCTCATTTGTAAAGTATATTCTCTTTGTTCTATAATGATGGCTTTTCTTTATTGCAACAAAGGAGCAGCTAAAAGAAAAACTCATTTAATAAGGCTAATTGTTTTAGGTTATTTTTTTCTGGAGTTCATACCCAATGAAGAAATTATTTTTAATTGGTAATATTTATCGACTATAAGTCTCATCTGTTCATTTTTAATTGTGATTTTCTTCACACTTGTATTTCAGTTCACTTTATTTTGATGCTTAATCATAGCTGTGGTTTTTGTTAGCTACAAGCAGTAGTAGAATGGGGACCTAGTTTTCAAAACTGTTCTGAGAAAAGAGAGAATTTGAACTCTCATATCACAGCTATAAGCAATGAATTATCTCACCAGGAACAGAAGAAATATTATCCACAAAATGCAACAGGAGACTTGATTCATTTTGTGTCTGGAGTGATCCATGCAGTGGCACCTCCTGAAATGAGTTTCCTTTTCAATCTCGAGGTGAAAAAGGAGTGAGAATACCTTGCTTCCATCATCAGTGAAAATGTTATTTTTAACCTTTTATTGCGAAAAAAGTAATGTGTGTGCGCGAGTGTGTGTGTGTGTGTGCGTGTGGTGTTTGTGTGTGTGCATGCATGCTTCATTTTGCAATAGTTGCTTTGAATACAAAATGTGTCATGGGTCAAAAACAAAGATGGAGTTTGCTCAGCATTTAAACATGGCTTAATCTATGACAAAAGCAATTTGATAATTGTTGTTTTCCAATTTGGTAGGGGCGGTGTAGAAGTTCCTTTGCTGTATCATGCTGGCAGACAAAGAGGCAGAAAAACATTCTCTGTCAAGAGAACATGGGCAGTGACTGGAACAGAAGCTTTCTCTGCCCGTGTTAGGGACCAGCATTTTAAGCAAGGCTGCAAGCGGGCTAGCCTGCTTTGATTTACTTTTGGTCGGTGTATTTTGAATTTCAGGAATTTGATTTTCAGTAAAAAGCCCAATAGGATGTAGCAATTGTTTTACTTCTGGATGGTTCTTACAGATGAATGTCTTTTGTCTTCAGATGTGTCCTTCCCTGTTTGGAATGCTGCATAGTGCAAGACACGGCCTTTTCATGTCACGCTCACAGACAGAGAGGAGCTTCAAGTCTCTCCTTCTGCACATCTGTTACTGAATTTCACCCAATAAAAAGGTGTAACATTTCCAGAATGTGCCTGCTGTGGTAAACATATGAGCAAAATGTAATGCTTATAAAATTGATGTAGCAGTAATGTGAAAATTTATGAACTTTTTAAATTTAGTAAAAATTCCTGTGGATTGTAAAGGGCCATTTTAGAAGTAGTGACTTCATTCACCTGCCTCTCATCCTAATGCATCTACCTTTTATTTGCATATGTAAAAGCAGATTACAAATTAATCTCAGTTCAAACTGATTTCAACTGCATTCAGGAAACTACAATGTTCTTTACATACTGATGTCATATTTTTTGGCTTCAAAAGCGGTTGATTTTTGGTTGTAGTTTTTATTTTATTTTTTCTTTTTACATTCTTGGGAAGAGAGAAATTTAATCTCTTCAACTTTGTTGGCAAATTACATTGATGAATGCATTCTGACAGGAAGCTTTCCTGAAATGAAAAGGACTCCTGTGTAAGGGTGGGAATAACTATTCTAAGAGCCTTTTATGGTGCCGTTGCCAGGGAAACCACGGCTTTGTCTGTACGTGTTTGGAATGGCTGCCTCCTTAGAACGTGGCTTCCAGATAGTCACTGTGTGATGTTGATGAAATGAAAAGAATGAACCTATTTTAGGGGATTAACTTCAAATTAAGAAAGATAGCATATTTAGAAGACAGAATTTTTAAAAGAGTAAACATAAAGAATTATGATGAAATTGAAGTCAGTGTTGATTTGGCCTATTCAGTAGGGAACGATGGGAAGAATATGTTCATCTTTTCCCATTCCTTTTCACCTATTTACATGTTCGTGGAGGAGTAAACAAACAGAATATTATACGTGAGTTCTACCAAATAAGCTTGAAGATGAGGGATCGTGATATTTGTACAAATATTCGAGGTTTCTGTTATCGGCAGCCCTGTTGTCCTCTTACAATGGCTGTAAATCACAATGAAATGCTGTAACTGCAATACTATCAGAGCAGACAAAATGTATTGACTCTTGAGATAAAAAAAAAAAACAAAAAACAAAAACAAAACAGGGAGAAACTATGTTGGAGCAATTTTCATTTTTTCCAAAAACAAAGGAATTACATACGCTGAAATCATGCAAAGCAATATTAACAGCAAAGAGGATGATGTGCTTTGATTGTTGTTCTAAAGTTAACTTGTGTGTATGGAAATGTGAACACGTGTGGTTGCACGAGTGTGTGTAGATGCATGTTGTGGGAGTGCTTGTAGAGCCCAGAGGTCAGCTTCGGGTATCATTCTGCAGATGCTGTTTAGTTACTTTTGTCGTGGACAGATTCTCCCATTTGTCTTGGAATGTACTGATTATACTGGGCTGGCCAGTGAGTTCTGCCTGCCCCTGCATCCCTAGTCCTGGGACAACTAATACACCTAATTCATAGTTTTGTAACACGAATTCTGATGATCACATTCAGGGACTTGTGCTTCTGTAGCAAGTACTTTGCCAACCGAGTCATCTCTTGAGCCTTAAAATATTCCTTTGAAAAGGACAGCAAGCAGGCCTTAAAATAGCTCAAATGAAAGAAACTCAGACAAACTTCCAATGCAGTGTTATTCCTTTTTTCTTTTTATTTCAAATCAGATATCCTCTGAAAATTCCTTACCACTGAAAACTTTGTTTTTGACTCACTATGGACAGTTCACCAACTCTTCACCAACAGTAGATGTTCTGTAAATTTCTATGTATGCAGTGTAGTCAGGAAGAGAAACATTAGAACAATATCCCAGACTTTTCAAGTTAGTCTTACTTAAACATTGTTGTGCCCAGATCGTGACCCTCAGAGAGACCACCAAAGACGAGCATGCCGGAAATTCAAAAGCAAGGTTTAATTTCGGGATATCCAAATGCAATACAAGCCTAGGCAGGGACTTCGTCCAATACATCCAACGCAGTGGAGGCTGGAGGAAGTGCCCACCTGTCTGCAAGCTCAGTTTTTAAAGGGAAAAATCACAAGGTTACATGCTAGTATGGGTACAATTCTGATTGGCTCGCTTCTAGGGGCATTCTAGAAATCATGGCTTAATCTTACAAAGTGGGTGGTGGGTTGCCCTCAGGTGGGGGCATCTGGTGATTACACAGTCACTATGGAAACTACTAGGGTTGGGACATTCTATGTTAAACAGTTACCTAGGGGGCCAGGGAGTGGACATTCCACAGTCCGGCAGTCCTTGACCTTGTACTTTTACACTTCCTGGTTTCTGGAATCTGGACTGACTTGTTTCAGTAACTAATGGCCTATTCCTAGAAGGAGAAACCTTAGGCCTTAGTTTTTGGGTGAAAGCATTTTGGTCTTATTTCTAAGATGGCTCATTTTGGTCTCACAACATACATTTTTCAGATGATTTCATTTCATACATATTTGTCTTAAAATCCTTTTAGATGGTAAAAGGATGTATTAAGTGATATTTTACAAAATAAAGCATAGTGTATGTTTTACATACCTATTGAATTGAACAAAAAGTCAGTTCAAAGTTCTACATTACCCTTAGGATGCATAAGTCACTGTGTGGAAATAGCATTTTTCGCTGAGATTAGAGCTCCTTTCAATGGTTCTCATTCTCCCCGGTACATACACAGCATCTAGGGAGCCTTAAGAAATCTAAACTCTGAGTTCTGAATTCACAACTTGTATTTCACTGAAATTGTTCTGATTTCACAACATTTGGAGACCATCACAGAAAATTCACTCATTCTTTAAAATTGTCCTGAACATTATATTTGACAAAATATTAAAATGATAATGGTCAGATAGCACTCAAATCAACACTTGTGAATCTGGAATTTTCAATTTCTTCAGTTGATTGCCATGCAGTTTGGATGAGAATCAGGATGCCAGCAGAAGAGTAATTCTGGCAATGGACTGGTATGAGAGAGTACGTGGACTTTTGAGTGGATCTTGGGGACCAATACAGCAGAAGTTTGTCAGTGCTGGAATATGAATCTCATGCCACAGAAGCAGAGTCTATATGTAAATCAGGCTGTGGAAAGCTGAACTTATAATTGTAAATCACTGCATGAGGAGTGTTAGTATTTTTGCGCTGTTACCCTGCAAGAAAGCGTCACGAAGCACGACAGAATCCGCTGATAGAGTTTATTGGGGAGAGAGAAGGGGAAGTGAGGGACCGCGCGGGTAGAGACACGTGTGAGGGAGAGAGAGAGGAGAGGAGAGGAGAGGAGAGAAGAGAAGAGAGATTAGGACAGTCATGGCGGCTTTTTATAAGGCGGGGGGCGTGTCCAGGTAGACGTAGGTGACGTAGCCATGCTGCGCGCTTGCGTGGCTACGTGACATCACGGATCCCGGTCACGCGAGACGCCTTAACCCGGAAATGGCTATCTTGACCGGGAGTCTGTCAGGCGGATGTGTCCGGGTGGTCGGTCGCCTTGGTTACCAGACGCCTTGAACCGGAAATGCCTATCCTGACCCAGTCGGCCGGGCATGTCCAGACATGCCTGACCTTGGGGGTGTTGTGAACCCTTCAAGGAGAGTCCAAGGTGCCAATAGTGAAAGAGGAAAGAGAAAGGCAAGAGAAGATGCTTGGGGACAGTGTCTGAGAAGAAGGAAGTGGGAAAGACCCAGTACTGAAAACTGAGAACAGCCTACCAGGAAAGGAAAATAATGTAGAAAAAATGAGGGTGGAGGGGCTGTGAAGAAAACCTGGAGTAGCATGGACCACATGGCAACCATTGTTGTTTGACAAAGTTCCAGTATTTCAACATTGCAGAGCACAACCCTCCATTACCTTTTAACTTGAATTTTTAATGATTCTCAGTATGTACCATGGAGAGTTCCCTTATGCCTTTTCCTTTGGGAAATTTTGTGTGGGCTTTCAAGGACAAAAATGTGTAAAACAGCAGCCTCTTTAAACAAAATAATTCTCCAGAAAAAAAAAATCTCCACCATCATGGATACAGGAATCCCATTGTGCCCTCCTAATTACACAAAGAATAGGAAAGTTAGAGATTTACTAGACATACCTGATCCCAAGGATGAAATGCCTACCATCCAGACCCAGAGCCTGAGGCTTAAGGGCAAGAGTTCAGTTAATAAGTGTAGAGAAATCAGAATGGCATGGTATAATGGGAAAAGAGTAAGACATCAGGACCTTCCCTTTGGGGAGTATATGAGGGCAACAGGACCATATAGCAAAACTAAGACACAAAGGGACACATTAGGAACCAGCTCCGTGCATACCCTACATCATGCCCTTTGAAGAGTGAAAATTGTTCTTAAATTGTAGTGGAATGTCTGGTCCGCAGACATTCTTTTTCTAAGGTCAGGTATTTGGATAAGGGCCTCCATTCCCTCAGGGGCTTGAGGAAAGTTCCTGCTTGCTAAGTGCAGTCATTCTCTTTATCTCTGTCAGGAGGAACTTGTGGCCCTTCCTTTATGTAAGAGTGCTCCTGGTAGAGTTACTGAACCTTTAAGAACAATAAGCATTTAGAGACTCACTGAACTTACAGCTTTTGTCTCAGGAAAAATGTTATAATGAAGTTAATAGCCATTTTCTGTCCCTGAATCATTGAGTCTGCTTTCAGTCTTACCTGTGGCTAAACTATTGAATACAAAAGGTGCATTCGTTTTTTCAACAAACAGCATTGGCATCTATCTCTCAGATCCTGGAGGCCTCCTCTTTCTTCCCATTGCCAACTCCACACATCCTCTATGGGACCCAAACCCCCTCTGAAGCTGGTCTTCAGCACTGGAATAGTCCTTTTGAGGTAGAGCCTCAGTAGAGCTGATTTGAGCAATTTGGTTCAAGTCTTGTGCATGCAGCCACAACTGCTGTGCATTAAGTGCTACATCCATCATGTCCTGAAACATCTAAGCAGTAGTCCTTTGTAACCTCTTCATCTTTTCATATTTCTTCAGATTTCTTAGTCTTAGAATGTGCCTTAGTTAAGGTTTGCTAATTCCAATGGAAAGAATAAGACCACTACCATATTTTGAGCTAAATTTGAAGCAAGATTGATTTTTAAAGGGGTGCACCCAAGAGCTGGCCAGTGACTACCTCCAAGTTGGGTTAAAAAGGGCAGCCCTGAATCCACTTCTTGGGCCCCTTTTAAGGAGTAAAATCAATGAGAAGTTTTACAGCAGAGAGACAATAGGGCAATAAGGAAATAAAAAAAAAAATCTTAAAAAAAATCATGTGATCACCCACCAGGTGATTAGGGAGGAATCAGGGATCCTCAGGGTATTCTCAAAAACAAATCAAGGTCATGGGTTGGGGAAGGTCGGGTTCCAGGAAACAGAAAGCAACTCAACTCCTGTAGTAAATAGAAACTCATTTTTAAAAACACAGCATAATGGTTCCTGCCTTCAAAATGGAGTCAGGCAGGTTCCTTGTGTTTCTATTGCTATGAAGAGACACCATGACCATGGCAACTCTTACAAAGGAAAATATTTAATTGGGGGGGGCTGTGTACAGTTTCAGTGGTTTAGTACATTATCATCATGGTGAGATGCATGGCAGTATGCAGTCAGACATGGTGCTGGAGAAGGAGCTGAGAGTTCTATATTTAGATCCACAGGCAGCAAAAGGAGACTGTATCACACTGGTTGCAGCTTGAGCACACTGTGGAGGAACACAAAGGTTTCCTAGTGAGATCTGAGCCTGCCTTACCCAGCAGAGCTGCATTAGAGGATTGCTTAACCATGTGTATGGTTTCTAGGTGACAGGAAGGGTCTGCACTTGGCTGAGCTAGGGGAGGTCTTTTGCCCCACCCCTTGGTATTCCTATACATAGCCCTTTAGAAGAGACAGGAGGGGCTGGTATATGGCGGCTAATGATCCACGCCCTCCAGAGGCTATCCTGTGTTTCTATCTGTTTCTCTCCCCTCTATCCTTCTATCTAAATCTCTTATCCCTCATTCATCAAGAGTTCCCTAGGGTAAAATGTGGGAGCCAGTTTCCCAGCTGGCCTCCCACAGAATATAAGACCTTAAAGTCCACTCCTCCGGTAACACACTTCTTCCAAGAAGGCCATACCTACTCCAACCAGGCCGTATCTCCTATGGTCCAAGCATTCAAACACAAGTCTTTGGGGGCCATATCTTTTCAAAAAACCACATTCTACTTCATGACTTGTAGCCATAACATAATGCAAAAATGCATTTAGTTTAACTTTAAAATCCCCAATACACTATGACAGTCTCAACAATGTTTAAAAGTCTGAAGTTCAAAGTTTCTTCTGAGATTCATGCACTCTCTTAACTGTAATCAAAATAAAAAAGAAGATCGTATACTTCCAATATATAATGGCACAGGATATGCAATTACCATTCCAAAATGGAGGAAATGGAGCATAATGAGAAAACACTGAACTAAAGCAAGACTAAAACAGGCAGAGCAAACTCCATATTCTATATCTCCATTTCTGATGTCCAAACTCTCCTCAGATCTCCAAGTCCTTTCATCTTTGTTGACAGCAACACACTTCTTTCTCTTTGGCAGGTTCCACTCCATTGGCAGCTCTCCTTGGCAGGTATTCCATGACTCTGGCATTTCCGACATCTTGGGGTCTCAAAGACAATCCAGGCTTCACGTTCACAGCTTCACACAATGGCCTTTCTATGTCTTTATACAGGGACACCTCTGCTACATGCCTGGCCTCAACAGCTTTTTTTCAGTCAACAGAGGGTGATTCCATAACCCTTTTCTTCTATTCTTGCGTCTAAGCCAGAACCATGTGGCCAAAGCTGCCAAGTTCTGCTGCTTGCTTGGGCTGGAACAAGTAATACTTCTCACCATGTTGGTAGTGGACTAAAGCTCTGAGACCATACATCTTTACCAGTTTTCTTTTTTTCATGGTTTCTTTCACTGATTAAGTTTTGGTGTCCTGGAGCTAGCTCTGTAGACCAGGCTGGCCTTAAACTCAGAGATATGCTTACCTCTGTCTCCAGAGTGTTGGATAAAGGGCATATATCACTAAGCCTGGACCTAAGCTGTTCTTTAATTTCTTTTCACAAGTTGGAAGGGGTCTTGTCCTAAGGTCACCACTCCCTTTATTCTATTTCTTAAACTATTTATCTTCTTGAACATAGGATTTAGCTCCATTCTACTTCCTAGTGTGTACAGTCTATATTTTTACTTGATCAGCTTGCTCCTTTTCATTCTAGATCTCCATAAGAGTGGACACTAATAACCATAAAACAGAGACAATACTAGGCATTTTTGAGACTTTCTCTGCCCATGAAATTAGTCCAAAACTCTTCACTTTAGCCTTATGCAGACTCTTAGGACAAAGGCAAAAAGCATTCACATTCTTCAACCAAATATCATAAGAACAGTTTCTAGGCCACATACTAAAATTCTTCTTTGAAACAATTTGACCCAGGCCTGTGGTGATATTGTGTTCCCCAAAATATTGTGCACCCTAATAAACTTATCTGGGGTCAGAGAACAGAACAGCCACTAGATACAGAGGCTAGAAAATGGTGGCACTCACACCTTTAATCCTAGCATTCCAGAGGCAGAGATCTACTTGGATCTCTATGTGTTCAAGGATACAGCCAAGCATGGTGACTCACGCCTTTAGTCCCAGAAAGTGAGCCTTTAATCCCAAGGAGTGATGGCAGAAAGCAAAAAGATACATAAGGCGTGAAAACCAGAAACTAGAAGCATTTGGCTGGTTAAGCTTTTAGGCTTTTGAGACACAGTTCAGCTGAGATTCATTCTGGATGAGGACCGAGAGGCTTCCAGTCTTAGGAAACAGGATCAGCTGAGGAACTGGTAAGGTGAAGTGGCTGTGGCTTGTTCTGCTTCTCTGATCTTCCAGCACTCACCCCAATAACTGGCCTTGGGTTTGTTTTTATTAATAAGACTCTTTAAGATTCCTGTGACACAGGCCCCCACAGTTTAAATTACCCTTAGCACCATTGTCTTTCATGTTCCTACTAGGATGTCCCATTAAGCTCCACTTACTGCTTTTGTAATCCAAAGTTCAAACTTCTACATTCCTCCAAATAAATGCAAGGTCAAGCATATTATAGCAATACCCCAGTCCTAGCACCAACTTCTGTCTTAGATAGAGTTTCTATTACTATAATGAGACACCATGACCATGGTAACTCTTATAAAGGAAAACATTTAATTGATGTTGGTTTAGTCATTATTATCATGATAAGAAGTTTAGTCCATTATTATTGTGATAAGAAGTAAGGCAGTATACAGGCAGACTTGGTGCTAGAGAAGGAGCTGAAAGTTCTATATTTAGATCCACAGGCAGCAGAAGGAGATTGTGTCACACTGGTTATAGATTGAGCATATGAGACCTCAAGGCCCACTCCCACAGTGACACACTTCCTCCAACGAGGCCACACCTACAATAACAAAGCCACACCTCCTAATTACACCTATTCCTATGTGCCAAGCATTCAAACACATGAGTCTATGAGGGCCATTCAAACCACCACAGATGGTCAGGTGATAAAGAAGTCCCACTTAGGGCTGAGCATTCCAGTCTCTTATTTTACATACTCTGGCCAGTTGTGGGTCTGTATTAATTGCTATATAATTTAAAAAGAATTTCTGATGAGGTTTGAAATCTCCAATAATATATGGGTATGAAGCCAAGAACTTAGGGAGAAGTTTAATACTGTGTCCATTTATCAAAACACTTAAGACCTTCTAGTCTTAAATTATTACCAGGTATAAGTTACACGTTAGGATGTGGTCCTTATATTTAATCAGAATGTTAATGGTTACTTTCATATCACTCATGTTACTATTGCACCAAAGATCATAGCTTGCCAGGCTGGTGATTATTATAATTCACAGCATTCACAAATGGTTGATAGCTTTTCTCCACACCTGTCAGCACAGTACCTCTGATACTATGAAAGAAAGCCATTAGGGATGATATTTACAGGTCAGTATCAGCTTGATTTCTCTATGTCGCATGGCTCATATATGTGTTGTCTTCACTGAAAGAGTCTGATTTTCATGTTCTGGTGGGTAAGCAAGAACAATGTCAATAGCCTACAATGAGCTGAGGATAACCAATAAGATGGAGAGAAGTAACCCACTCTTTTCACTGGTATTTTGTCTCCTATGCAGTGATACCTAGAAGAGGCATTATCATGTAGTACAGGGGATATATAATTTGGGAACTTTCTAAAATTGTAGGTTTCCTTATGTTTTTTCCAAAGATATTTGAGTCATCTTTCTCTTTACCTTCTACTCTTTCTGGTCCTTATCTCCTATCTCACTTATATATTTCCATTCCATCATCTCCTTCTCTCCCTTCCTAACACCTGTGTTCTACTGACCCCTTTCTCTAGCTCTCCTCTATCAATTGCACATTTTTAGTTTTCTGGTTTCTACAAGTACTCCAATTTAAACACACATACCTAAAGATTCAAAACTAAGGTCCACGTTTAAGAGTGAACATACAGGTTTTTTTTTTTTGGAGTTTTCTTACCTTACCAAGAATAATTATTTCTAGTTTATTCAAATTCTACACTTTCATTTTACTTTACAGCTAAATAAAATTCAATTGTGTATATGTATCATATACAATACATTAATTGATGGACATCTAGGCTAGTTCTATTTCCTAGCTATTGTAAGTAGAGCATCAATGAACACAGATTAGCCAGTACCAAGCAATAGAGTATAAAGTCCTCTGAGTATATTTCCAGGAGTAGTACACTTGGGCACCTACTGGCAAAACAAAATGTACTTGGTAAGTAACAAGAATGTCCATGATATTAGTAAGACATAGTGCTGGGTAATATGGGAGAAGTTGGAAGAGACGGAAGAAGGGGTAAATTTGATCAAAATTCATTGCATGCATGTATGAAATTCTCATAAAATAAAAAAGTTGGAAATCTTGTTATACATTAAAATCACAGTGAAAGTTAAAAAGAGCATAAAAGGCCATGTTCTAAACTTGACCAGTTGACACAAAAGTAAATAGGTTATGAGTGTGTTCTACAACTTCTCCCAGGAGATTCTACTCTGTAATAAACTTTAAAGAATTGTACCGACAGCCAGGCGGTGGTGGTGCATGCCTTTAATCCCAGCACGCAGGAGGCAGAGGCAGGTGGATCTCTGTGAGTTCGAGGCCAGCCTGGGCTACCAAGTGAGTTCCAGGAAAGGCGCAAAGCTACACAGAGAAACCCTGTCTCGACAAAACAAAAACAAACAAAAAAACAACAACAAAAACAAACAAACAAACAAAAAAAGAATTGTACAGAATATTCTTTGCAGGAACTGGCTAGAAATAAAAAGGAATTTCTACTCAGGGCTGAAACTGTGCAGACTTACAGGAGGACACAAAATAAGGGTCTTAACAATAGGAATTGGCCAGAGCCAAAAGTGATGAATAGAAGATGATCTTTCTGAGACTGGAATCCAGGCTATGGATTATAAAGAAAGATGATAGTCAAGGTCACATGTGAAGAAATATATTCTAAAATAAATAGTGAACATTTACCATTGTTTACAGAAAAAGATGTGAAAATGAGTGGAATCATCATTCAGTTGTTTTACAGTTTAGTAAGCAGCATTAGTCAAGAGAGAAGAGGCACACTAGTGATAACTGAATTAGTCCATTGAAGCTCATAGTGGTATACTATGAGAGATTTAATGATAATTAGAAATGATTTGAATGACTTATGATTGGGAAAGGTAATTGGTCAAGATAATTATCAATAGTTCACAAAGTTTGAAGCATCACAGATTATACAAACAATTGTCACTATTTGATGATAAACAAATAATTTGTAATGTTTTGAATGAAGCAAACTTGGAATTGTCATGAACATGGGAGTGCAAGAAAGTTGATCTAGAATAAGGGAGAAACTCTGAGAGAAAATAAAGGTAAATCAATAAATTTAGAGTTTATATTACTGTCTGTTCACATATAACACAAACATGCACACACACTTATATACAAACATAAATAACATGTATATATTATAAATGGCAAAAAGTAGAATTTTGAATGGTAAGAGACAGTATGAGAGAGTGGGGGAGAGGGAGATGCAAAGGGAGAAGGGGAGAGAAAGATCAAGTATTGCTGGTATGAATATATGTTGTCCCATTGGTTAATAAATAAGCTGCTTTGGCCTATGGCAAGGCAGCTTAGATGCAGGCAAGAAATCCAAGGAGAGAGACAGGAAAGAAAGGCAGAGTCTGGAGAGAGATGCCAGCCTACTTCCCAAGGAACAACATGTCAGGAGACTGTTAAGCCACAGAACATGTGGTAAAACATAGATTAATAAATGGGTTAATTTAGGATATAAGAGCTAGCTATCAAGAGGCCTGCTTTTAAATAATATTAAGCCTCTGAGTGATTATTTTATAAGTGGCTGTGGGACCATGGGACCTGGTGGGACTAGAGAAAATTTATGACTACATTTGGCTGCCCAACATGTTGGCCCAACATTCCACCTAAAACTTCAGATAACTTAAAAAGAGATTCTAAAATGGAGCTAAGAACAACTCCCTACTTCATGTCTCATGTGGGCCAAGATATAGAGATGCCAAGATACAGAGATGCTGCAGCATTTAGGCTTGAGCACAGCATGGCAGATTCCTATTTCAGTACACAGAGGTGTCTCCAAGTTATGCAGCAGGCTGCATGGTGAATTTAGCCTTTACTCATACAGACAAAAAGGATTTATGGACCAAATGCACACTACCTGATGTCAGCATGGACCCTAGAGTTGGTGGGGTAAGTGTGACTCTAAGCATGACTCTCCTTGGTACCTCCACCATGTTGAAAAACCAAGTGGGGCAGAGTCAGCAACCAAAGCTGTCGCTTTTCATCCTAGCCACACAGTTTAACAATTTAACATCTCTCCTGGTCAGAGAAGGATTATAGATTCACAAGGAGACAATGAGACAGATTCAGATTAAATAAAACTCTAAATTGTTTACAGTGTGTGGGAAAATGTACATAGTTTGGAAGAGAGAGGAAAAGGAGTACATGTAGTTACATAAAGAAATAATTGAAAAAATAAAGTCTTTAAAAAGACAGTAAAAATAATATAAAAATAAATCACATAAAGATGGAAATCATAAAAAGAATCTGAATTACATTGTCTTTGGGATTTTTAACTGGAGAGAGATATTTGATTATAAAGGCTGCAGAGTTAAACCAATATACATATAAATGTATCTTCACTTCAAAATTTATGTCTAATGATACATTGCTTTGAAACAGAGGTTCTGCTTTTGTTTCCACAGAAGATGAGAACCTATGGATTCCTTCTAGGCTAATATGGTTAGATTAGTCAAGACACTCTGAAAGATCTCTGATAACACCATGGCCCATATGATTCAACATCCAAAATCAACTCCAAAGTAGTTTCCTGAGATGATTCATCCTCACAGACTACAGCCAAGATTTAACTATAATTCTTAATTTTCTCAGGATCCCGATAAGATTATCAGCACCCCCAACCAGCAGGAAGTAGTATGAGAAGATATATCCAAATTCCCAAAATATTGTTTATAAATGTTTATTTTTATTTAAAGGGGGTTACTTATGAATGCAATCTCTTTCTGAAAAAGAAAAGGGGATAGCATAGATATGATAGGATAAAAGGGTAGATTATTGAATCAACTTTTAAAGAGTAGCTACTTATTTAAAATGTTTTACATTGCTATGGATTTTAGTTTATTGATACAAATTTAAAGTTAATTTTGTTATACTGTATGCATATTTCTATTCTTGTTTAAGGCATTATGTTTGTGTAGCTCATTTGAAATTGCAATGTATAATTAAAAATAGAGATTAATAATTAGTCATCCATGATAATCAAACTTATAGTTATGTTTGTTAAGTTTTCTAGGTATACATAGATATATTTCAATTAGGTAGGTAATCATCAAACAAGACCTACAGAATATAGCATTTAAAATGTTTTAAAAACTTAGACTTTCTGGACAGTGAGACACATATGCTCCTAACAGCACCAGTTTACTTCAAAGAAGATTATGGACATTGAACAAACTCCATATGGAGTTTGCTTTCCTTATGGCAAAAGTTACCCATTTGGGCAAGAAAATGTTCTTGCCTGGACTGCTTGGCAAAATGTTATATAAACTAGACATGCAGGACCCATAGAAAAATGACCACCAAATTTTGCCAAAACAAGGCAAGATGTTCTTTCAGATCCCTGCTTTGCAGAGGAGACTGCCGGATATTCTACAGGACACAGGAAGAAGTGACTAAAAGACTCAAGACCTATAGGCTGAAGATGGATGCCCCAAAGTTGCAGAGGAACTTTGGATGCCTGTTCAGGCAGCCAACTGTCTCTGTCATTCTAGATTTTTGGAAGTTGCTTACAATGCACTTCCTGTAAGTAAATTGGTTACACGTCTGTGGGCTTGGGCTGGGGTTTCAGCACCAAAAATGTAAGTAAATTGGTTGCAACAACTCTGGGAAAGGTGTTCTGACTACCTGGGGGTCAAGGCAACACCTTGAGCTGCTCAGAGCAACAGCTCTGCCCTGAAGGTGTCCTGGACACCTGGAGCTGTTTAGCACAGCTCTGATGGCTGGAACTGCAACGAAGCCACCCAACTGAGGAAGGGAAATTTTTCTGACTTCTTGAGAAAGTCAGGCCTGGAACTGCTTCAGCAGGGAAGGGTATCCTGACTCTTTGGGAAAGTCAAGGTATACCTTGTGTGATGGGCTATGGTCTCCCCACAGGATATAGCAATCCTGCTCCTGTCCTGGAGAGCTGCTACAGCTGAGCTTTGCTCAGCCCCCATTTAAGTGGGCTTCCTAGCAGAGCTCTGCTTCTCTGGCCTAAGATGTTGCTTCTTTTGCTTCCCTCTGTAAATGGGGAAACCCCTGCAGAAATGTAGCAATCTCCTCCTTCTCAGGAGAAAAGTGTTACGTTTCAGCTCTCTCTTACTTTGTCTACTAAGGGACGTCTCAGCAAAGACCTTCTTTTCGGCTCCTCCTTGCTCCGCTCTTTCGGCTCTCCCTTGTTTTGTCCACTGAGGGACGTCTCAGCAAGGATCTTCTCTACCCCAGTGAATGAAGATCTTTACACCCAAAACTCTTTTGAGAAAGAGATTTATTTGGGAAGGAGGAGTCCAGGAGAGTAGCTGCTTCTACCAGGGTGGAGAGAATAGCCTTTTTTTTTTTTTTCTAACTGACTAGGCAGGGTGGTTTTCACAGGAATTCCTGGGGGTGGAGTCAACCAGGGGTTGACTCGGGGTCTAGGGTTCTACTGTCCTGCTATGTGATTGGTTGGTTTCACAAGTCAGTTGGCCAGGGGCAGAGATGGCTCTGATCTGACTGAGCCAAACTGTGTGTCTTTCACTGGCCTTATCTGAGCCATTTTTCCCTAGTTCTGGGCTCCAGGGTCAGGGTGGGTTTCTTTAGTCAGCCCCTTTTCCCTACATTTATTGTTTACTTAGGTAGTATTATATCCTTCTGGGGTCTTTGATGTAGTTGAATACTACATGGTTATAATCATAATTTTCCTTGGTTATGATAAAAGATAAATTAGATATGAAACTTTAGATTCACAGATATAGGATAGATGATAAAATATTTTCTTTAACTTTGCCAAATACAAATAGGCTAGATATTGTAACTGTAATTCTTGCTTGATAACTGTTTGTTATATATAATTTTACTATATTAAATCTAAAATCTTCCTTTTTTATTAGATAGAAAGGGGGAAATGCTGGGGGGTGTCTTTCTGTGTGCTGTGAATATATGTTGTTCCCATTGGTTAATAAATAAGTTGCTTTGGCCTATGACAAGGCAGCTTAGAAGCAGGCAGGAAATCCAAGGAGAGAGACAGGAAAGAGAAAGGCAGAGTCTGGAGAGAGATGCCAGCCTGCCACCCAAGGAACAACATACCAGTATACCAGTAAGCCACAGAACATGTGGCAAAACATAGATTAATAAATGGGTTAATATAAGATATAAGAGCTAGCTATCAAGAGGCCTGCCATAGACCATATAGTTTTTAAATAATATTAAAGCCTCTGAGTGATTATTTTATAAGCAGCTGCAGGACTGTGGGGCCAGGTGAGACCAAAGAAAACTTATAACTACATAGTATAACACAGAAGGAGGTCCATGATATTTTATCATCTGACAGAAGCATTCTAATGTAAACAGAATTCCAGAACACATCATACTTGGTTAGATTTTCCTTTTTGAGTTTGAGAAAAGGATAAAATTTTCAACAAGTCTTCATTTCCTCATGGGATGGCAATAACTCAAAGAAGATTATTTCCAGCTTCTAAGAGTTTTACTGGTTGGAAATGAGGATATTGATGAGCTAGTAGAAATGTACAGTATTTTATGAAGTATTACAATGATACAATTTTTGTATTAGTTTATAAGTATTGACAGATTCAGCAAATGTGGATTAAGGAAAGAATTCACAACCAGGAAAACTAACTAGAACATGTAGCTGGAGAGTTTCTCTCCAGCTCCCACCAAGTCCCACCAGTACTGGAGCCCACTTATAAAATAAATACACCAACTCTTATATTATTTAAACTGCTTGGCCATTAGCTCAGGCCTACCATTGTCTAGCTCTTACTCTTATACTAAGCCCAATTTTGTTAATCTATATGTCGCCACGTGTTCCGTGGCTTTACCTCTACACGATGCTCCCTGGATGGCAGCTGGTGTCTCCTCTCCCCGCCTTCCTGTCCTTTCCTTTCTCCTCTCTCTAGTCCCACCTATACTTCCTGCCTGGCTATTGGCCAATCAGTGTTTTATTTATCAAACAATCATCCACAGCAAGTACATCATTTAATTAATGAAAAATTAGAGTAAAATGATTTGAATATAATATTTGGAAGTATACACGGATGGTCTGAAGAAAAACCAAAGATGTTTAGTATGATTTGATGTACTTAAGAATAGATTAAGTTTTATAGTATAAAATGGGCAAATATAAATGATCTCGAGATAATTATCCAGAAAGTGGGGAGATCCTATAACAGATGATAGTATAGAATAGTTGGAGAAAATAATTTATGATAGGATATTGTTTGAATAAACATATCCTAATTTTGGACTCAGGAACAGATTATTTTGTGACACAAACCATGCATATAAAGCATGGCAATATAAGGCAAATGGCAAGCCAAGAGATGGTGGTCCATATCTTTCACATAGAAGTAGACAAATTTCTCCAAAAGATAATGTAAACTATCCCAGAAATTCTGTAAAAGGTGTGGAAAGTATCTTCTACAACACTGGGTTAAGACATATTCTATAATTAAAAGGATATTATTTAATAATTATCAACAGTTTATTATTGTATTTATAATAATTATTATTAATAGTAGTATTAGTATATTATTACCATGCTGTTTCACTCCAGTGCATCAAGAGGATTTGGAAGTTAGTACATCCTGAAAGTATCAATGAAAATATTGCATGTTAAATTGTGACAAAGTTTATATATAGTAACATTATGGCAGATCAAATCTCTTTTGTGCTATTGGCATACTAAGGCATTTTGGTTGACCAATGCCACATGTCCTGTGAATATGTTAGCCTGTCACTCATGGAGACAACTATTAAGCTTGTACAATAGGGCAAAGAAGGAAGACTCTATGGGGTAGGTGACTCACTTTTTTTGTTGTTATTGTTGTTAAGACAAAATCTCAGTATGTAGCTTTGGCTGGATTGGAATTCACTGTTTAGATTTTGCTGCCATGGTAATCATAAAGATTCATCTGCCTCTGACTCCAGAGTGTTATGATTAAAGGTGTACCCCACCATACCAGTACATTGTTTAAATTTAATTCCTATATAAAAATAATATAATGTTCCTGTTATGGTTCCCATCTTTAAGGACCTTAAAATTGAAATATATGGGATAGAAGTTCATGATTCTTTGTATTTTTTGGAATTTGAGGCAAATATAATTATAGAATTATCAAAAATATTTGGATTTGTATAATTTATAGGTATAGTTATTCAAATATTCATAATTACTTGATTATGGTCTTACTTCTCTACAATCAAAGGATATATTTTATGTTATATATGGGTGGTGTTTATAAACAAGAATAAGCTGAAAGAAACTGAAGAAAAACCAAGGGAATGAAATTCTAGACAGAATTTTATTTGCACAACTACCAAGTGCACTGCAATTCATGTAAGTTGAAATGTACTTTTTTTGTAGATTTGCATCATTCTGAAAATAGCCATTTCCCAGTCCTCATTTTCCACACAGAAACAGTGTTTACCAGGAGTTAATTTCTTACTGTGATTCAATTTGTGAATATTCTCAAGGTGCAAATTGTGTTGCCCTCTATTCAAATGAAGATTCTCTGAACTGTAATTGGGTGACTGTTTCATAAGTCACATTGCAAACAGAATATATGACATGTAAATGATGTACCAGTAAAAGGACACCAAGAATCAAGTATGTGAGCACACATGATAACAGAATTCTCAAATACTTAAGAATGTATCCATATCTTCCATAGTAACTAATACATAAACATTTTGTCTTTATTTTTTGAAAATGTATCTGATAATTTCTAACATGACCCCAGTTTTCTTATTTGGTGGTTAAAATCTACTATAGAGAAATGAAAATACACTTGGCTATTTTTGAAGTTTGATTTGGACAATGTGCAGGGTTGTGGCATTCTGTAGCTCCAGAACCTGCAGAGGTACAGTGTTGCAGCTACATGTGTCCTATAGATGCTACTGTTCACAATGTAAAGACAAGGAGATGCAGATGGACATGTACTAGTTTGTTCAAACATAGAGAGGGCGTAGGAGTGCACACTTCCCAGAAGAAGCACTTCAAATACATCACCTATAGGTCTATGAAAATGACAGAAATGGGCTTAGCTTTTCTTGTTGTTTTTATTTGAATCCCATTTGCATTTAGTGTTTTTAAAATTAAATTTGTATAAACTCCACAATGTCTTTCTTTTTTAGATAGAGTCTCACTCACACTGTAACCTAGCCTAGCCTGAAACTCACTGTGTAGCCCAGGTTGGCCTTGAACTTTTAGCAGCTCTCTTGTCTCTCCGTCCCAGTAGCGGTAGCCTATAGACAAATGATATCACAGCTGGGGTCAGTGTTGTTTTATTAACGTAGTTGTAATCGTCATTGTAGATTATAGATTCTATATATGGGGTTTTTGTTTTGTTTTGCGTTGTTTTGGGTTTTATTGTTGTTGTGTGTTTGTTTTTACTTAGGTCCTTTATCTTCACTGGTCACAAAAATACTAGACTCTCACCCACTCCAGGAATCAAAGGAAGGAAAAGTAAAGAGGGTGGGAGAGAGAGAGAGGGAGGGAGAGATGGAGATAGTCTTACACATAAGAGTGAAAAAGAGTTCCTCTCTTGGTGGCATCATCATTTTTCCTGAAATGAGAAAAATGACAACAAAACATGTTTGCTAATTCCTGACCTAACCTCAGGTTAAAACTGAGGTCAACCTGACCCTCAGGCAAGTGTCCTACTTGCAGGATTTATCACTCACCCACCACTGTTATGCACCTATAACTGCAGGCCTTTCTTCTCCCCTCCCTGACCAAACAGTGATGCCATAGGAACACAGCTACGCCCATTTTTGTAAAACTTTATATCCTGTCCATGCTTACCAAGAGTATCCTCATTTGTGTCAATGAAAGCTGCCCAACATGTGGATTTTGCCTATATAAACACCCTCCTTTACCCACTCGGAGCTTCCTCCTTAGACACACAGACATTAAGAGTGTGTGTCCCTGCCCAGGTCTGTGTGGCTCAATAAAAACTTCAAATTCATACAGAGCTCACCCTGGTCTCTATCTCTTGAATGAGAACAGCTTGACTATAAAAATTTCAAACTTATCATGAAATTTGCAGGCAAATGGATGGAACATGAAAATATCATCTTGAGTGAGCTAACCCAGACTCAGAAGGACAAATATAGTATGCACTCACTCACAAGTGGATACTAGATGTGAGGGAAGGGATGGTCAGACAGCAACCCACAACTCCAGAGAGGCTAGCTAACAGGGAAAGACCCTAGGAGGGACACATGGATGACCCTGCGAAGGAGAAGTGGATGAGATCTACATGATCAGACTGGGTGTGTGGGGGTGGCAGAGGGCGAGGAGTGGGGGAGAAGAACATAGGGAAATGGGAGGGTCAAGCTGGAACAGGGACAGAGTGGGAGGGCAGGGAGGAAGATACCATGATAGATGAGTATATCATGGGAATAGGAAGAAGCAGGGTGCTGGGGAGGCTCTCAGGAATCCACAAGGATGACCCCATCTTGGTCTGCTGGCAGTGGTCCAGAGGGTGCCTGGACTGGTCTACTCTGATGACCAGTCTAGCAAATAACCTAGCTGTCATCACAGAGCCTTTGTCCAGTGACTGATGGAAGCAGATGCAGAGATCCACGGCCAGGCACCAGGCTGAGCTCCTCTGGGAATCCAATTGATGAGAGAGCGGAGGAATTCTGCAGGCGAGGGACATCGAGATCATGATGGGTGGAAGTGCAGAGTTGACCAGCTACACTAGTGGAAGCCCATGAACTGTGGTCTGGTGGCTGTGGAGCCCCCATGGGACTGGACTAGGCCCTCTAGATACAGAAGATGGTTGTTTGGCTCAAACTGTTTGGGAGGCACCCAGGCAGGGGGATCGAGATCTCTCCCTGGTCTATGGGCAGGCTTCTGGGAATCCGGTGCCTGTGTTGTGATGCCTTGTACAGCCTTGGTGCAGTGGGAAGGAGCTTGGACCTGCCTAGACTCAGTGTGCTGGGCTCTGTTGACTCCCCATGGGAGACCTCGATTTGGGGGATATGGGGATGTGGGGTGGCTTCGAAAAGAGGGCCAGGGGGTGGGAGGAGGGAGGAAGGGGTATCTGTGGGTGGTATGTGGAGTGAATAGAAAATTTAATAAAGAAAAATGAAAAGAAAATTATTTTAAAAACCCCCAAATTCCAAACTTGAAAGTGTTTTCATCTCTTAGTCTCATCATGTTAAGTTTAAAGTTCACCACAAGTACCACTCAAATTCGGAAACATTTTCTGCGTTTTCCTTTTCTTTTCTGTCACTTCCTCCCTCCTCCCTTTCCTTCCCTTGCGTCCCTGTCTCTCCTTTGCTTTTCCTTGTTCCTTCACACCTACATTCCATCTGTATTTTATAGGTCTGATAGCGTTCATCTTAATCGGTTATTCATCTGTTTCATGCTTTAGTAAATAATAGTTTTTGGATCAAGGTTACCTTTTAATCAACCTCTGAATTCTTATTTTTGATATTCTTACTAAAAATGAAGTTATGTATCTGTTTGCCATTCTTTTCCCCTCTTTTCTTCTCTCTCTCTCTCTCTTTCTGTCCATCTCACTGACTCTCTCTTTCCCCCTCTGTGGTGTGTGTGTGTGTGTGTGTGTGTGTGTGTGTGTGGTGAATGGACCCAGGGCCTTCATATGCTATAAAGTGCTATGTTCTACTTTCAGCTTCACCCTAAACTTTGTTCTGCTTTAATCAAAATATTTAAAATTCTCTACTCATATACTTAAAGAGAAACACTATTAGTTGCTGAGTATGAACGCAATTGTAGCAAAGATAATGCCAAGTCAATTCTCTTCTAAAATAAAGAGAAAACTCAGAGTAATTGTTGTCATAGTATTGGTGGGAATAGAATTGCAAGAGTCTGTGTATTAGATTTTTATGTTTTTGATTTGTTAAAGCTATAATGAATATAATGGTAACCAATTGACATATATGGCAATGTGTAATTAAATTTAAATTAATAAAAATATAGTTATTCAGTTACACTAGACATACTTTAATTGATGTCAATGTTCTTCTCCATAAAAGCTTAAATCATTACAGAATACTGCATTTGAAAATATCGGTTTTAACTCAAAACATGCTAAATTAGGGATGTCCTGATTCTTCCTCCCTCACTAATTTTTCTTCCCTTTCTACTTTAATGACCTCTGTACAAATGCACACACACACACACACACACACACACACACACACAAATGTGTGCATACATGTACAAATCTAGATTTCTTATATGGGAGAAAATATGCAGTATGTGTCTTTCTGAATCTTCTTTTTTATTTGATATGATGATTTCCATTCCCAACCACTTTCCATCAAGGTTTATCATTTTTTCTCTATGCCTGAACAAAATTTCGTGATGTATACATGCCACAATTTGTTTATTCATCTGTTGAGGGACATCAAGGATGTTCATTTTCTTAGCTGCTGAAGAAAGGACAACAGTAAATGTAGAAATGAAAACCTCTCTGTAGCATGTTAACTCACAGTCCTTCACATGTGCTCCCATGAGTAGTAGTATAACTGTGTCATATTGTTCAGCTTTTGTATTTTTACATTTTCAGAAGTTTTTAACTGAAATAGAAAAATATTACTTCCCCTTCCCCTTTTCTCCCTCCAGCACCTCTCATGTACCATCTCTCAAACCCCTGTGACCCTCCTCTTTCATGTTGACTACAATTTCCTTTATTATTCTTAACAGCTTAAGTATATGTTTATATGTATATTTATGCCCATATACATAATACACACACATACGCACACACAACCTGCTGATTTCATTTTGTTGTTTGTGTGTATATGCTTTACCTTTTTATTTTTCTAAGGAACTTTCACACTATTGACAACAAAGACCCCACAGTCTAAAATCCCCTTCTAGTAATGTATACCTGTTCTTCTTTCACTGATGTGAATAGTATCATTTCTTCACCACCTAAAAATACAGTTCAATGAGCACAGTTATTTACATATTTCTTTTTACATATCGGATCACAGGGATGTATGTAATAGTATCAGCTACATGGGGAAAAGGGCTTGGGAATATGTTTGTGGATGCAATTTGTACCTGTGATCTGCCCATTATGAGCATCCTGTGAGAATCTGGAAAAAAATAATATCAAAAAATGGAACAAGTCGGGCGGTGGTGGCGCACGCCTTTAATCCCAGCAGTTGGGAGGCAGAGGCAGGTGGATCTCTCTGAGTTCAAGGCCAGCCTGGTCTACAGAGTGAGATCCAGGACAGGCACCAAAACCACACAGAGAAACACTATCTCAAAAACACCAAAAAAAAAAAAAAAGGAAGAAGAAGGGATGAGTGGTTATATGTTAGAATGTTGAGATCAATAGGTTCCCATCTCTTGTGTGGAAATTTCTCTTTATTACAAATAATCACATACACTCTCATGTCAAAACCTCCCCATCATTGCATCTAATTCATCCTCATCCTTCTATACTCATTTTGAAGCTTGCATTCCCTTCTTTTCTAGAGAAAAATTAATTTCTTTAAGAATTAGATACAGTGTTTCAGATCCTGTGATTGCATTCTTATTCAAACTGATTATGTGTTTGATCATTTGACAACGAACTTGAAGGTTTGGTGTCTTACTCATTAAAGCATTAAGTTGCTGCCTGTATTTTAGAACCACAAAGAAACTTGCTGCTCCTCTTGTTAGGCGAAGAACATAGGTTTTGTGTTTAGAAGTGTTTTCTCTGACATTTAGATGGTGATTTAGTACCTCAGAATTTTCTTTCTATGCTTCCAAGCTTCTATAGTTTGTCTGAAAACTTTCAACAAGCACTCATTTATCAATAGATTGGATGGAAGTTTAAGGAAAGGATCAATTTGTTTTTAATGGAAGACTCATAACTTCTGCCAGTTGATCTACAGCAAGGCAGCATATCCTAAGCAGGAAGAAAGCTTTCGTGTTGACAACTTCACAATAGAGAAGTTTTTAGACACATAGAAAGTGAGATATGCCGGGCGTTGGTGGTGCACGCCTTTAATCCCAGCACTCGGGAGGCAGAGGCAGGCGGATCTCTGTGAGTTCGAGGCCAGCCTGGGCTACCAAGTGAGCTCCAGGAAAGGCGCAAAGCTACACAGAGAAACCCTGTCTTGAAAAACCAAAAAAAAAAGAAAAAAAAAAAAGAAAGTGAGATATATTTATAATGTCATCTTGATATGAAAAGCAAAGTGATTCTACCAGAAATCTGTAGAATTAATCACTGCTAATTTTATCTGATATGATGTTGTTAGCCTATTCTAAAAGTGGAAGTGAAATAATATAAAAATTGAGAGAAGATGCTCTGAAATTTAGCCTGACAAAGATAGTTTTCCAGAATATTTAAAAATATTCATTCTAGGAAATTAAGATTTCCTGGTGAGATTTACCAGTTTCCTCTCTTCAGTGTTCTTTTTAAGATCACATTGATCTGAATGCATTAGCAATTTGCTGTCAATTTACCTTGAAAGTTACACACTCATTTAACCACACTTGTTCATACTGAATATAGCAGAAAACTATTATAAGTAGCTACTTCTGGTGGAAATATGAATACTTTGTTATATTTGATTAAATATGAACATTCCATGTGATTATAAAATATAGAGCCAAATTAACAGATATTTTCCATCATTTTAACTTTTATTCACTTTCTATTGTTTTGTTTTTCCCTTCATTCATCATTTCCTGGGTTTACCATAATGTTCAACCTCAAAGGATTTCTTTGGTAAATTGTGAATATCATTATGTTAAAATAGCTAAATAAATATATTCAAATGTATTTTCATGACTGCATTTATTAAGCAAGTTGAGTGTTTACCTTTACTTTGCATGTGTGGAAACCAATATAAAATTTTTCTGAAATTAACCTCATCCAGATTAAAATATCAAACCATCCTGAAATTCATCCACCTCATAATGAGCAAGAGACACAAATATGCAGACTCAGGTGCTCCATCACACTCACAAAGGACAGTGGTGGCTCTTTAGCAGTAGCAGAACTGTGCATTGTTAATAAAAGTACCCCTGAAAGTGACTTTGTCCAGAGTGAATGTGAAATAGCTCAGAGCTGGGTTGTTATAGATCACTATAACAATGCTACCATCTAATATCTTAATAAAAATTCAGTTTTTTTCAACCATCTTTTTCTGAACTGAAACAATTTCCCCTTGCCTCCCTAAAATCCAGTCCCCTACTTCAGAAGAAAGGAGTTTAATTGAACTGCTGTCATATCCAGGGAAGAGAAAAGGATGCAAAAGTGACAAAGATATGTGTTATTTTTTCTCAGAAATGCAAATTAAATATTTCCATTAAAATGGAAGGAAAAGCTAACATGCGTCTATCAAAGAGAAAATTTTATCCAAAAGTTATTGGCTAGCAGTAAAAAATGTAAAAAGCAAGATTTGTGTATATTCAATGAATATGTGTTGCTCATTTTAGAGGAAGTGTTTTAAATTATATCTTAAGGTTATTAATTTTTAATGGCATAAGTATCATTACTCTGAGTCAGTAATTTGTGAAAATTACACACTATTTTTAACATAATTCTATAATGTGAATGTCACATATAGTTCATAAGTATGATAAAGATTAAGATTAAATAGGAAACATTAAATTGTATTTTGAGTATAGTTTTGAAGCCCAGATGTGCATTGGAAGACTCAGTAAGATGTTTCTATATATGTCATAATTACACACCCTGGAAAAAAGAAAAGTAATGAGGAATGGAGAAAGCTATAAAGGGAGAAGAGCAGAGGAAAGCCAAAGAAAAGACAACAGTTGTTTCATTGAAGTTTTCATAATTTTCTTCCTGTTGACTTAAAACAATGAAGGCCTGTCCACCTGAGGTCCAAGTTGAGTGCTATCTTTTTGAACCCTTCTTAAATAGAGAGGCTAAGTGATGTAAGACTAGTTCTGAGCACCTGAAAAGTAAGATGACTCAGAACACTACAGCAGCGAGTTTCAGGAGCCATGCTTGGCTTGACTTAGCATCCCAATTTTGCTCATCCTTGTATCAGGTAGGTAAGATGAATACAAGTAAGACTGAAAGAATATTTCAATCAGCTAGTCGTATTTTATTCTTACTAAAAATAAGTAGAGGTAGTTTAATACCAATAGCTTTGCTTTAGGAACAAATTGTATTTCATAAATATCTCCAGAAGTTAGTGAGGTAAATCAACATGTAAAACGCTTGTCTACCAGGCCTTACAACCTGAGCTGGAGGCCCAGAGCCCATGCAAAAAAGCCCAATGCAGCAGCAGCAGCATCTATTTGTAGTTCCAGCATTCTTAAAACTAGCAAACCCGGTGGCTTGTAGTATGCAGAGTGGCAGAAACAACAGAGAACTCGCCTCATCAAGGAAAAAGGAGAAAACTCACTCCTGAAAGTTGTCCTCTGACCAACACATGCCTGTTTTGGTGTATGTACCCATAATCACATACACACATTATGCACATGTGCTGATAAATATATTTCTTTTAGTACTCTACCTTCTTCCATGTCCCAACTGTTTTCTCATATATATTTCTTCAGCCTCTCTGGATTCATGATGTCACAACTATAATGAAAATGGTGTGCTGCTACTCAGACCCAAAGACTAAGATATGAAATAAGAAACAATTTTTATCTTCAGAGAGTTTCTTATGGTATGGAAAAACAAAAATACAATGTCAATATTTAAGCATTTAAAATTTACAATACAAGTAATCATGGCTACTGCTACAAAAATCCACATTTTTTTCCTGTACTTTAGAGCTATCTGTGAGGATATTAAACAAGATCTAAGTCAAATTTCCAAAGATATCTGTGGGCTACCCCATCAAATTTGATTGTGTGCATCAGATTAGCATATTTCCTTATGCCCAGGTAGGCTTGATTTTTATTACCTTTAAGTTTCATATTTAATATCTTGTCACGGCTAAGACCATTGCTGAGAGAGAAACAAGATTGTTTTCCACAAATTTGTTATTACCAGTATGGGCACGCTCCTGCTGTTCTGCTGTTTCTCTGCCCGGACTGAAGCCCTCTAATTTCCATCCCCAGATTTGCATCATGAGCACTAGACCGTGTCATTAGATATGACTCATCAATTGTGGCATGATCGCATCAATTCCAGCCCAATGTCTTTTGTCCTCATTTAAATACAATTTCTTCTTTATTGCCAAACTCTCAAATATGTTTTATTCACTGAGTTATGTAATAAAAGGTGAAGCACAGTCTGCATTCAGTGGTAAGATTTTTTTAAA